>ML278070.1:3287-45930 GCA_005239495.1 Nicotiana undulata
CTATATATATATATATATATAGATCAGACGTTTTATTTTTAATATTCAACGATGCATCTAAGTAAGTTATAAGTCGATGAATCAATTTACATCGACATAGGAAATCACAACCTTAGATTCTTCTCTTATTTGTTTACAACCCAATCATAGTTAGCTTTTAGTTTAATTACTTTTATTCAGTGTAGTTAGTAGGAACATCAACCATTTTTAAAATATCTGGGAAGTTGATTACGAAGAATCCAGTGAGTCTAACAACAATAATTGATAGGTTAATTTCCTGTGGGATTCGACTCTGGGCTAAATACTCAGATTATATTTGCAACGTCTGCTTAGTCCTTTTTATAAGGCATAGTTGGGCGTGATCAAATTTTGGTGCCGTTTCCAGATAATTAACGGTGTAATCAATTACAGTTGGAAGAAATACAAAAAAAATCTTAGTGTAGTCAATTTTCTTCATCTTCAATCCATACATTGAAATTTTAACGTTTGTTAACTTGGTTGTACAGCTGCATGCCTAGAAACTCATCGAGAACTGGTGAAGTGTTTGAAGCTTTATCAGACCCCGAGAAAGTTTCAAGGCCTTGAACCGGGCCAACCGGAAAAGCAAACAACAACCATCAACTCAACAACTTGAACCAGACATGGTAGATCTGGTAAACAATAGGAACAACAATGGGGATAACTGGTGGACCCAGCTGCGCAGGTAGTGGCGCCTCTTGTGCTAGAGGCTCCTTTATATGACTAGGAACAACTCACGACGTAGAATTTGGCCACAACAATAGTAGTCCCACAGATACAAGCTGAATCTTTTCATATCACAAACAACATGATGCACTTGTTGCAGAACAAGGGACTATTTTCGGAGTCATACATTGAAGATCCCCAGCAGCATTTGAAGAATTTTCTGTTGATAGGCAAAACTCAAAGGCAGCCAAACGTAACTCAGGAAGCAATAAAGTTGTTATTGTTTCCATTCTCAGTGACAGGAGCAGCCTAGACTTGGCTAAACTCACTCCCCATCAATTCCATTTCTACATGGGAGGAGTTGGTCAAGCAGTTTGTGAATAAGTTCCATCCACCCAACAAGACAACTCAGCAAATTGATGAGATCTTGAGCTTCAGACAGAAACCAACGGAAACATTGCAAGAAACATGGGAGCGATTTAAAGGGATGTTGTTTATATGTCCGCACCACGGTATTCCAGAGCAGATGTTGGGGCAATGGTTTTACATGGGTTTGGTAGATAGTGTGAAGGCGAATGTTGATGTTTCAGCTGGTAGAGCATTATTGAGCAAATCATGGAGAGAAATCTAGATCCTACTTGACAAAATGGCACAGAATTCGGGGTGGACAACCAGGAATGCACCCATCACTCCAGTAGTTCACTCAATGCCCTTAGATCCAGCCAACACTCTTGCTGAAAATATGGCCACCTTAATGACATAGATGAGCATACTCACTAAAAAGGTGGAAGAGTCAGCAGGTGCATATTGTGGATACAACTAATGGGGGCTTATGCACATCTTGCATTAGTCAGCCACATGGTAGTCAGTGAAATGCTGAGAGTGATCATCATCACTACCCTGAGAACATGAATTATGTGTCTAATTATGGGGGCCAACGACAGGGTGGTCAGAATTGGGGTCAGCAGAATCAGCCATACAGGCCGGTCCAGCCACAACATAACAATGGAAATATGGGAGCCATGAGACCTCACGGTAATATGGCGCCCTACCAAAGGCCACAGGGGTACAATAATCAGAATCAGCGGCAGACTTATCATCCTCCTCAGCAACATCATGGTGGGAGACAGGAAGATGGGTTTGCTAGAATCAAGGCAATGATGCAGCAGGTTATTGGGTCAACTGCAAAAATGAGTGAAAGAGTAGATGCACATGAGTCAGCCATAAAGAATATTGAAGTGCAAATAGGCCAGATCTCGATGTCTTTGAATAATCGTCCTCATGGGACCTTGCATGCAAACACTCAGGTGAATCCAAAGGATCATGGCCCAAAGCAGCTGATAGCAGTGAGTCTACGCAATGGCAGATACTTAGACTTGGAGCAAGAAAGGGATCGAGAAAGCAGACAGGCTGAGACACTTGTACCAGTGCCCATTGAAATAGATGATTTAGCAAGACTGACCGAGGTGACAGTGCAACCTTCCCAGGAAGAAACCAACACACAGACCGAGGCTGAGAAAGAAGCTGAGACAACCCAGGAACTGGTCGTAGAGGTAGTTCCTGACAAGGAGAAAGCCCAAATCACTAAGAAGAAGAGACCTCCAGCACCATTCCCACAGAGGCTGGCCAAGTACCAAAAATATGAGCAGTACAAGAAATTCTTGGAGATGTTGAAACAAATCTAGGTAAATATTCCTTTGATTGATGCTTTGAAGGAGATGCCTGGTTATGCAAAAATGATGAAGGCCTTGATGCCTCGAAAATTCGAATTCCAAGACTTGGCCATAGTAACTCTTACTCAGACCTGCAGTGTCGTTGTGACCAGACCAATTGCTGAAAAGTTGTCTGATCCAGGGAGTTTCACAATTCCCTGTACCATTGATAACTTTGCCTTTGCCAAGGCACTCTGTGGTTTGGGGGCCAACATTAATCTTATGAACTTGTCCATCTATAAGAGGTTGGGGATTGGTAGAGCTAGACCGACATCCATGTTGTTGCAATTGGCAGACAGGACGGTGAAAAGGCCTTCAGGCATTCTTGATGACGGGTTGGTGCAGGTAGGGAAATTTGTGTTCCCTGCAGATTTTGTGATCCTGGATTGTAGGGTGGATGAAGAGATTCCCATAATTTTGGGAAGGCCGTTCTTGGCCACGGGGCGAGCTCTAATTGATTGTGAAACTGGGGAGCTCAAGATGAGGTTAAACGATGAGGAGATAACATTTAACGTGCAGAAATCCATGAGGCGACTAAGTGAATTCGCCAATTGTTCTCTTATTGATGTCGTGGATGTAATCCTGGAAGAGGATGATGAATCCTTGACTATTGAGGACCCCATTGCTGCATGTCTTATGAATTTGGATGAGGTGAATGGGGAAGAATTGGCAGAATGGGTGTTGGCTATTGAAGGCAAAGGCGTTTGGCAGAGATCACTTGAATTTGAGCCTCTGCACTTAGAAAATAGAGAGACTCCGCAAGCCAAGCCGTCTGTAGAAGAACCACCAAAACTGGAGTTGAAGCCACTGCCAGCCCATCTCAGGTACGGGTTTCTAGGACCTAACTCCACATTACCTGTTATTATCTCATCCAGTTTGTTAGATGTGCAGGCACAACAACTTTTACAAGTACTCACAGAATGTAAGACTGCCATTTGATGGATCATGGCAGACATTAAGGGGATCATCCCGGCATACTGTATGCATATAATTCTGCTGGAAGAGGGGCACAAACCTTCCAGGGAACACCAAAGAAGGCTGAACCCCAACATGAAGGAAGTGGTGAAGAAGGAGATTATTAAATGGTTGGATGCGGGAATCATTTTTCCCATCTCTGACAGCAATTGGGTTAGCCTGGTGCAATGTGTTCCTAGGAAGGGTGGCATGACGGTGGTGAAAAATGAGAACAATGAGCTGATCTCTACAAGAACCATCACAGGCTGGAGGATTTGCATGGACTACAGGAAATTGAATCTGGCCACCCGGAAAGACCACTCCTCACTTCCCTTCATCTATCAGATGCTCGATAGACTAGCAGGGAGGTCTCACTTCTGTATTCTGGATGGGTACTCGGGGTACAACCAAATCTCCATTGCTCCTGAAGATAGAGAGAAGACCTCGTTCACATGTCCATACGGTATTTTTGCCTTCAGAAAGATGACCTTTGGCCTATGCAATGCACCTGCTACATTCCAAAGGTACATAATGGCCATATTCACTGACATGGTCGAGCATATAATGGAGGTGTTCATGGATGATTTTTCAGTGGTGGGAAACTTATTCGATGAGTGCCTAGAAAATCTGACCCGAGTGCTGAAGAGGTGTATTGAGACTAACCTGGTACTTAATTGGGAAAAGGGCCACTTCATGGTACAAGAGGGTATAGTCTTAGGAAACCTGGTATCAAGCAAGGGAATCGAGGTGGATCGTGCTAAAGTTGATGTTATAGCAAAGCTTCCACCTCCCACATCAGTTAAAGCAATCAGGAGCTTCCTCGGGCATGCCGGGTTCTACCGGAGATTCATCAGAGACTTCTCCAAAATTGCCAACCCCCTGTGTAAGTTGCTAGAAAAAGATAACCCTTTTGTGTTTTCTGATGAGTGCAGGGTAGAATTTGAGGATTTGAAGAAGAGGCTAGTCACGTCACCCATGATTGTTGCCCCCGATTGGGAGCAACCATTCGAGCTCATGTGTGATGCCAGTGATTATGCAGTGGGAGCAGTGCTAGGACAGCGTAAAGAAAAGATAATGCACCCAATTTACTACGCAAGTAGGACGTTGGGTGGAGCCCAGATGAACTACACTGTGACCGAAAAAGAGATGTTGGCGGTGGTGTTCGCTTTCGACAAGTTCAGATCATACCTGATCGACTCTAAGGTAATTTTTCACACTGATCATGTCACTCTCAAGTACTTGATTGAAAATAAGGAGTCCAAACCGCGCATGATTCGTTGGGTGCTGCTAGTGCAAGAGTTCGACCTGGAAATTCGTGACCGTAAGGGCACGGAGAACCAAGTCGCGGATCATCTATCGCGACTTGAAGGAGCTGAAAATGCAGTTGAGGCAGAGGGTATTCTGGAAACCTTTCCAGATGAGCAGCTACTCGCCACAAGCCTTGAGGAAGTGCCATGGTATGCAGACATTGCAAATTACCTGGCAAAATGGTATAGAGCCCTATGAACTCTCCTCTGTGCAAAAGAATTTTTTTTACCGTGACTGTCGCATGTATTACTGGGATGAACCTTATCTGTTTAGAATTTGCATTGACAATATGATCTGGAGGTGCGTCCTCGAGATAGAACAATCTTCTGTTTTGCAGGCATGTCACGCATCAGCATATGGCGAGCATTTTGGAGGAGTCAGGACGGCAGCAAAAGTTCTAGAAGTCGGGTTCTACTGGCCAACTGTGTTCAAGGATGCACATCAATGGGTGAAGGGTTGTGATGTGTGAGAAAGAACGGGAGAAAATATTATATTAATTAATGTTGATAATGATACAACGAGCCATATATATATATATATATATATAATACATGTCCTACTCCTAATACATATGGGATTCGGGTTATTACTACTATTTACTATCAAACTAACACTCCTCCTCAAGTTGGTGCACATAAATCATATGTATTGGACTTGTTACATATATAACTAATACGAGGACCAGTGAGGGACTTGGTGAAAATATCAGCAAGTTGATCATTCGACTTCACAAATTTTGTAGCAATATCTCTCGAGAGTATCTTTTCTCTAACAAAGTGACAGTCAATCTCAATGTGTTTAGTTCTCTCATGGAACACTGGATTTGACACAATATGAAGAGAAGCTTGACTATCACACACAAGTCCCATCTGACTAATCTCACCAAATTTCAACTCCTTGAGCAACTGTTTGATCCAAATTAGCTCACATGTCGCCATAGCCATTGCTCGATATTCTGCTTCTGCACTAGACCGAGCAACCACATTCTGTTTCTTGCTCTTCCAAGACACCAAATTTCCTCCTACTAAGACACAATATCTAGACGTAGAACGTCTATCAGAAGGTGATCCTGCCCAATCAGCATCTGAGTATCCAACAATCTGCTCATGGCCTCGATCCTCAAACAATAAGCCTTTGCCTGGAGCTGATTTTATATACCGAAGAATGCGGACAACTGCATCCCAATGACTATCATAGGGAGAATCCATAAACTGACTCACAACACTCACAGGAAAGGAAATGTCAGGTCTAGTCACTGTGAGGTAATTTAATTTACCAACCAACCGTATATATCTTGCAAGATCGCTAAAAGGCTCTCCCTGTCCTGGCAGAAGTTTAGAATTCGGATCCATCGGAGTGTCAACAGGTCTACAACCTATCATTCCTGTCTCCTCAAGAATATCTAAGGCATACTTCCGTTGTGAGATCACAATACCCGAGCTAGACTGAGCGACCTCAATACCCAGAAAATACTTTAATCTGCACATATCCTTAGTCTGAAAGTGCTAAAATAGATGTTGCTTCAACTTACTAATACCATCCTGATCATTGCCGGTAATAACAATATCGTCAACATAAACGACCAGATAAATACATAGATTCGAAGCAGAATGTCGATAAAATATAGAGTGATCAGCTTCACTACGAGTCATGCCAAGCTCCTGAATAACTGTGCTGAACTTACCAAACCAGGCTCGAGGAGACTGCTTTAGACCCTAAAGGGACCGGCGCAACCGACATACAAGGCCACTAGACTCTCCCTGAGCAACAAAACCAGGTGGTTGCTCCATATAAACCTCATCCTCAAGGTCACCGTGAAGAAAATCATTCTTAATGTCCAACCGATAGAGAGGCCAATGGCGAATAGCAGACATGGATAGAAAAAGGCGGACTGATGCTATTTTAGCCACGGGAGAGAAAGTATCACTGTAATCGAGTCCAAATATCTGAATATACCCTTTGGCAACAAGACGAGCCTTAAGTCGATCAACCTGGACATCTGGACCAACTTTGACTGCATACATCCAATGACAACCAACAGTCGACTTACCCGAAGAATGAGGAACAAGCTCCCAAGTACCACTGCTATGTAAAGCAGACATCTCATCAATCATAGCATGTCGCTATACAGGATGAGACAGTGCTTCACCTGTAGACTTAGGGATGGAAACAGAGGATAAAGATGACACAAATGCACAATGGGATGATGACAGACGATGGTAACTTAAACCGACATAATGAGGATTAGGATTAAGTGTGGACCGTATACCTTTTCACAGTGCAATCGGTTGATCAAGAGGAGACAAGTCCGCAGTATTGGCAGGGTCAGGTGCAGGACGTGAATCATATGGGCCTGATGCTGGGTGCGGATGACGATGATAAGTTAGGAGTGGTGGAGCAGTAGAAGGTTGAACTGGACTAGGTGGTGGCACTGAAGCTGTAGTTGGTGGAACTGGACTAGGTGGTGGGACTAGACTCGGTGGTGGCACTAGAGCTATAGGTGGTGGAGCTGCAACAGAAACTGTAGGTGGTGGAGCTATGGAGGAAGATGAATGGGAGATCGTGACTGAATCTCCAAAGGAAGAAACTAGTAGCACCTCAGAAATATCTAAGTGATTAATTGGACATGTGAAGTATGATTGGGTTTCAAAGAAGGTAACATCAGTAGACATAAGAAAGCGCTGAAGGTTAGGAGAGTAACATCGATATCCCTTTTTTGTTCTCGAGAAAACCCAGAAATATGCACTTAAGAGACCGAGGAGCTAACTTATCTTTTCTTGGAGTAAGGTCATGAACAAAACACGTACTCCCAAAGAGACGGGGTGGAAGAGAGAACAAAGGTAAGTGGGGAAACAAGACAGAGAATGGAACTTGATTTTGGATAGCTGAAGATGGCATACGATTAATAAAATAATAAGATGTAAGAACTGCATCCCCCCAAAAATACAGCAGAACATGAGATTGTATGAGTAGGGTACGAGCAGTTTCAATAAGATGTCTATTCTTTCTTTTAGCTACCCCATTTTGTTGGGATGTGTAAGGAGAAGATGTTTGATGAATAATCCCATGGGAGTTCATAAACTGTTGAAATGGGGAAGACAAATACTCTAAGGAATTATCACTACGGAATGTGCAGATAGAAACCTCAAATTGATTTTGAATTTCAGCGTGGAAGGTATGGAAAATAGAGAACAACTCAGATCGATTTTTCATCAAAAATATCCAGGTGCACCTGGAAAAATCATCAATGAAACTGACAAAGTAGCGGAATCTCAAGGTAGAACTGACCCGACTACGACCCCAAACATCTGAATGGACTAAAGAAAAAAGTGACTATGCTCGATTATCAAGACGCCACGGGAAATGGGAGCGGGTATGCTTACCGAGCTGACATGACTCACACTCTAGAGTGGACACGTGATATAAGCCAGGTACCATTTTCTGAAGTTTTGACAAACTGGGAGGTCCCAACCGTTTATGTAATAAATTTGGTGAATCAGCAATGGGACAAGTTATTGAAGGAAGACAAGATGCGAGTCCATGTGATTTTGCAATGATAAGGTAATAGAGTCCATCTGATTCACGTCCAGTACCAATAATCCTCCATGTACTGTGTTCCTGTATAAAAACAAGGTCATCAAGAAATAAAACAACAGATTTGAGTGATTTGGCTAAGCGACTAACGACTATGAGATTAAAAGGACTACCAGGAACATAAAGAACTGAGTCTGAAGGTAAGGAAGGAAGTGGACTTGCTTGACCTATTGCAGTTGCCATGGCTTGAGACCTATTGGCCATTGTGACTGTTGGAAGAGATTGAGAATATGAAATACTAGTGAAAAGAGATTTGTTACCAGAAATATGATCAGATGCACCTGAATCAATGACCCAAGACTCGGAAGTTAAAGATTGGGAGACACATGCCATGCTACTATCTGTTGGAACAACGGAGGCTAATCCTGAAGATGTCTGTTTACGTGATTTGTACTGAAGGAACTCAATATAATCCGGTAAAGAGACCATCCAAGTATTCATAGTATTAGATCCCATGTTGATATAATTGATTTCTCAAATTCTTGACTTAACTTGTATAGTGAATGAAAACTGAAGATAAATCTGGGAAAACACTGTTCACAGCACAGGAAAAGAACTGTTCACGCCGGAAGTACTGTAGCTCGCCGGAAAATTTCAAAGTTGTCGGAATCAAATGAAAACAGTATGGGTAGGGTCGGAATTAGTAGCCGACCCAACTGTCTTGAAGGAGCGTCTTCAAAAAATGGCCGGAAGAGGTCGCACGCGCCGGCGCGTGGTCTCAGGCGCTCGCCAAAAAACATTCTGCTGGAGGCGCGTGAAGGCTCTTCTGACAAAGATTTTTTCTAGGGTTGATCTCCGGAGGCCGATCTACTTAGTGGTGGTGTTGGTTTTTGCACAACACTGATGAAAAGTGGCTTTTTTACTGCGGCAGACCTGTGTTTGCCGGAAAAAGACTTCCGGTTGATTGATTTCTCTTCCCAGAGTCGCTGGAATTGATGCACAACGATAAATCTCTCACGATTGCTCTGATACCATGTGAGAAACCACGGGAGAAAATATTATATTAATTAATGTTGACAATGATACAATGAGCCCTATATATATAATACATGCCCTACTCCTAATACATATGGGATTAGGCTTATTACTACTATTTACTATCAAACTAACATGATGAATGTCAGCGAACCGGGAACATTTCCTGTCTCCATGAGATGGCCATAAACCCAATTCAAGAGGTTGAGGTATTCGATGTATGGGGGATAGACTTCATGGGTCCCTTCGTCAGCTCCTATGACAATAAATACATACTTGTTGCTGTAGATTATGTGTCCAAATGGGTGGAAGTTGCAGCACTCCCCACCAATGATGCAAGGGTGGTGGTGGGGTTTTTGAAAAATAATATATGCACCCATTTTGGGATCCCAAGAGCCATCATCAGTGACGGAGGCACTCACTTCTGCAATCGTGCCTTCGAGAAATTGCTAGCAAAGTACGATGTGCGCCACAAAGTGGAAACCCCTTACCATCCTCAGACCAGTGGACAGGTTGAAGTGTCGAATAGAGAAATCAAGAGTGTGCTAACTAAGACTGTGAACGCCACAAGAACTGATTGGGCGAAGAAGCTAGATGATGCACTCTGGGCCTACAGAACCGCTTTCAAAACACCAATTGGTATGTCACCATACAAGTTGGTGTTTGGGAAGGCCTGTCACTTGCCGGTAGAACTAGAACATAGAGCTTGGTGGGCATTGAAAAATTAAATCTAGATCTTGAGGTTGCAGGCACAAATAGAGTCACTGAACTGCATGAGCTAGATAAATTCAGATATCTTGCTTTCGAAAGCACAAGGCTGTACAAGGAAATAATGAAGAGGTTGCACGATAAGAACATTGTGGAGCAAAACATCAAACCCAGAGATATGGTATTGCTTTATAACTCAAGATTAAGGCTATTTCCGGGTAAACTTAAGTCCCGATGGTCTGGACCATTTTGTGTGGTCGAAGTTCTTCCCTCAGGTGCCATAGAGATTGCTTCAGAAAAATATTCCCACACCTTCGGAGTTAATGGGCATATATTGAAACCGTATGTGGGCATGGACGAAACCAAGTAAGTGTCCGTGATACATATGACTGAACCGCAGAGGTTGAGCGAGCCTTAAATGCGCTCATCTGCGTCGTGTCGCGACGTTAAATCGGGCGCTGCATGGGAGGCAACCCATTGACTTGTTGTAATTGTCGTGCCATGACATTAACTAAGGCGCTGGTTGGGAGGCAGCCCAATGTGTAGTGTTTTCAGTATAGTACTCTCAAGTCTCATCATCCCAAGTTCTTTGCTCACTCAAAACCCAACCCATTTCTTCCCTTCTCACTCTCTTCTCACACCACATATATGTTTTCTCTTTGCCATTTTTACTTTTGTTAGGTTTTCTTTTTAATTTGTTGTTAGGTAGTATTTTTTTTTATATTTGTTTATAAGTAATTGTAATGTATACTTAGTGCCTGTGGGTGGTGGTAATTGGTGATTTGTATCTCTTGACTTAGTTGGATGAATTTGTGGGCAATTATGGTGGTAATTGGGTTTCAACTTGATTTATTGGGGGCTCCGGTGATGATGCTCACCAAGTGTTTGTTTAAATGTCCCAGTGAATGGCAATGATAATTGTGACCAATTGTAAAGGTGAAGTCCGAGTAACCACAGTTGGGTCACCTTGTTTGTGTTGTGCTAATGATGTCCTTATTGTAGGTACAATGGCACCCTCCAGAAAGCGTCAAGCCACCGTGTCTTCATCCAGTAGACAAGCGGGGTCATCGAGACCACGAGCGTCCACTGATACTCGGCCGTATAATAGCAACAAGTTCGTATCCGCTAAGGCTCAAGACCGGTTTTCTGAGAAGGAATTGAAGGTGCCAATACCAGAACGTGGCATAGATTTAGCATCCTTACTGCTTAACTGTCCAAGGATGTACGATGAGTTAACCCGACGTCGGTTGGATGTATTCTTTGAGGAGCCAGATGAAGCCAATGCGATGGTGGGGGGAGAATTTTATGCAAACAGTCTGGAGCACACGAATTATGTGGTCACCGTGAGGAAGAAGCCTGTGGACCCCTATGTGGAAGCCATTCGGAGGGCTTACCAGCTGCTTGCTCATGTTGCAGAGATGGATGACGGCTATGAGGCGTATGATCGACGCTTCACTCAGTGGTCGACATTTCTTCTGATTATCTGTGTTCCTGGCAAGGAGGTTAAGTGGTATAAGTACGGGGATAAGTTTCACTCGTCAGCACTCACTTTTGAGGCGAAGTGTTGGCTATATCTGATCACCAACCGCCTGTTCCCATCCAACAACACATCGGAGGTGAATGCTCCTCGGGCTTGTTTGATCTACTGCTTCATGATGGGCCATGACTTTGATGTGGCCAAGCTCATGCACGAGGAGATATTTGTTCGCTGTCCAGTTTAGAGGTATGGCTTCTTCTTCCCCTCCCTTGTCACTAGATTATTCCGTGCAGCCGGGGTGCCGGGAAACTTGGCGATAGATGGAAAGGTGCTGACAGCTTACGCTCTTAGAGCAGAAAAGGTAACCACTGGGAAGGATGCGGTGGTGGCTGGTGGTGATGACGGGGAGGATGAGTCTGAGGAGGAGGAGGAGGAAGACGAGCAGGTAGATGTGGGAGAGGAGCCGCCCACTCATGAGCATGTTGCCGATGTAGCAGGCCCATCTAGGGTCAGTCGGGGTTAGAGGATGGACAACCTGGAGCAGGAGATGGCAGGTTTACGTACCTCGGTCGCTGACTTGGGGTCAAGAGTTGATGCGCACCCAAAATGCCAAATCAGAAAAGAAAATCATGGGGTGGCTGCGAGCCCTGGGTCGAGCATGTAACCTGGACCCGGGGACAGTCTCCGACCAAGATTGAGCTCTCAGGGAAGTTCCTTTACCTCACTTTTCTTTATTTTGAATGCCATGAGGACATGTCTTCATTTTAAGTGTGGGGTGGGGGAATGATTCATTGTATACGTATATATGTAGGAACGTAATTGTTAGTTATTTTCCTTTATTTTCTTTGGAGTTTTGTTTCTTCCTGTTTTTGTTGTTTTCTATTTTTGTTGTTTTAAGTAGTAGTTTAATTATTTAAGTCGGCTTGTCCCGACGACGGATCTCATTCGACGGGGTTCTTGAAGGTCTAATTCGTCCACACACAAAAATTATATATATATAGTGGACTCTTCCTGACGACGGATCTCCTAGACAGTTTTCTTGAGGGAAGTAAGTCTAAAGAAAACACCAAAAAGATTTTTGTTTTAGGTAGTGTAGTAACTCCCCCTTGGTTTTTCTTTGGGCCACGGTTCTTTGCTTGAACCAGGTGTAGTTAGTTTTTTTTTGTTTAGTTTGTTTTTAGTTTTTATTAGGTACTTATGGGCGATGAGCTGAAATAGGAAAAGCATCCCTTAGCGTTGTTACACCTGAACACAATAGACACTAGAGTGTGACGCTTAGGCTCAGTTGTTGATTCTTGTAGAGTGCCTTAAAATTGTATGTTGTAACTGACTTGAGTACTCAGTAAGAGTGTCTTGATAATACAATCTGTAGTGAGTCATGTGCCATATGTGTGTGAGGTGCATTGCATTGTATTCTATGCTCCACATTCGATGCCTAGAACTTGCCCTGTGTATTTGCAAAGCGAAATAGTTGCTTCATTCAGTCTTATAAGTGATATAGGCCTTTCTTTGTTTAGCCAAATATAAAGTATACCCACCTAATTTTAATCTATCATAGTTAACCCCGTTGAGCCTATAAGCATGTTTCTTTGGCAGCCACATTACAAACCTTACCCAATTGTTTGAACGACCCATCTGTTTGAACCCATGTACCTCCCAGAAGCACTTAAATTGTTATAAAATATGTAAAAGTCAAAGTGTGGGATGGTGGTTTGGTTTTTTGAGTGGAACCAAAGAAATAGAAAGAAAGGTGCAGAGTTTTTGAAAAATGAAAGAATAAGCGCCACTTGAAAAAAAAATAAGAGAAAAGACAATAAATAAATGTAGTCCTTGATAAGTGGTGACTTGATACAATTGCACCTAAAGGAGTTTGGGGTATTACAAAGAGAAGTGTGGTGGAATGTCTGGCCTGACATAAGTATGGCTTTGAATGCGAAAGTAAGTATATTAAAAGTGCTTAGGGAGGTTAGTCACTATATCCAAATATATCATACCCGTCCCTTAGTCTACATTACAACCAAATGAAGTCCTAATTGATCTTAGACTGAATGGGTTCGATTAGCAGAGTAGTACACTAGGGGCAAGCCTATGGTGCATCTTTGTGGCATATGAATGTTCTTTCTGAGAGTGAGTGAATTCTGTCTATCTGAGTTCCTAATTGTTCTTAATGTTATTACTTGTGGAACTACTCTCGTGTGTGATGTGAGGGAACTTGATTCATGACGGAAAGGTAAGTCTTAACCTCTGTATAGAGTAAATTGAGGAAGTATGAATATTGCACGCCACGTGAGAGTCGACTCTTGAGGCATAGATGTTACATTGCTAGGCACAACTCTTGTGATATGTTCTTGGTGTGACACGTTAGGTAAATGCTTAGTGAAAGGACCTTTGTAGAGTATTGTGGATTGCTCGAGGACTAGCAATGATTTAAGTGTGGGGTGTTAGAATAGATTCATGTAGTTTAGCGACTATTTATACCCCAACTTTACTATGTTTCACTGTCTTAGGAAAGTTAAATGATGTTAGAATGGCTCTAATTGTGGATTTTATCTTTTGCAGGGGCAAGTTGTGCTTATGAGGACCTAGGATGGTGTTTGGAGCTAAATTAAAGCAAGAAAGATCCATCGGAGTTAAGAGCGTGTGAAAGAAGGAAGAAGAAAAGAGAAGGCATAACGATACGCCATTAGCGCGGCCTATAACGCGTCCATTAGCGCGGCCGCGCTAGTCCAGGTGCAACAGGAAGATTGAAGTGCCATTAGCGCGTCCACGAGCACGGCCGCGCTAGCCCAGCAGTCAGAGACAGTGCACATCGCCTTTAGCGCGGCCAGTAGCGGGGCCGCGCTAGTTCCTGTCCAGCACGCGTTTATTCAGGGATAAAATTGGAAGCTTGGGGACAATTCCACTTAACCTATAAAAGGTCCAATTCGCCCAAAAGAAGAGATATCAAGGTTTTAAGGTCTTGTTCAAGGCAAAGAGAGGCAAGAGGCAAGGAGGACAATTGGGCATCAAATTTCATCTTTCTTCCTTAGGGTTTTTACCCATTTTATGACGAATTCTCTTATTGTTATTATCAACACAATTATGAGTAGCTAATTTATTTAGTCTAAGGTTTTGGTGGAACCTATTGAATGATGAACTCCATGTTATATTAATATAGTTTACCTGGTTTAATCTCTATTTGTTCAACTAAGTTCTTGTTGTAGTTGATTGAAGGGCCCTCAATTAGCTGTGCCTATTTAGTATGTATCTACTCGGGAGAGAGTACATATTTAGGTAGTTGTTGAACAACGCCACTCTCAAAGTATATGAGGGATCCATAACCGAGGGTTTAAGGGTGAGATTAGGGATAACGAAACCTTGGGTGCAATCTAAGTGAGTTGTAATAAAAGCTAGCCAGCGTAACTCGGGAGAGTGCGTCTAATATATTGTCGTAATTACTCGGGAGAGATTTGCGGTAACAAGAGTGCTCACGATTGATAGAGACGATTAGGCAAAACTATATGAAACATAACATGAAGGGATTCCATCGACATGGGAAATCACAACCTTAGATCCTTCTCTTATTTGTTTACAACCCAATCGTAGTTAGCTTTTAGTTTAATTACTTTTATTCAGTGTAGTTAGTAGAAACATCAACCATTGTTATTCAAAATATCTGGGAAGTTGATTACGAAGAATTCAGTGAGTCTCACAACATTAATTGATAGGTTAATTTCATGTGGGATTCGACTCTGGGCTAAATAATCAGATTATATTTGCAACGTCCGCTTAGTCCTTTTTATAAGGCATAGTTGGACGTGATCAGTCATACACCAGCAAATTGAAGAATATGCGTATAATATTACGAAGAAAAAGTATAGCTTGAGGTAGAGTAATTATTAAAAAAGTAGGATGAAGAGTTAAATAGAATTATAGTGAGGGCAAGATGAGAAAAGAAAAAAGTAACAATGCGATCAGCATATCAGTTGTTACGTAAAATGAGTCTTTTTATTGTTTCATAACAATTGATTAATGATGTGATACTATATATTTAAAATAACAGTTAAAATAAACATTATATTTAAAGTGAAAACAGTCACAAACCATTCAAACAAACGGTATTATGTTTATCCTTTTATCTTCTTTATGTTTATTGACAACAGGAGATTTGTTAATTCCAGTGGCTCAAAGCAAAGCCTTGTTCAACCCAACTCTTCGACCAAAAAGGATTGCTGACCAGTTCCATCCATTTTCTAATGAACATGAATTGTTTAAATTTTCCTTTGACTTCTTCGGGGATGATTCGTGATTTATTTTCTATTTCCAGATCAGAGGGATCTCTTTCAGAATGCAACTTATTGTTCAACAATATTCCTCTAACTACAAATCAACAATTACTTAAGCACGTATTAGTAATGGAAAAGGTCTATTAATTCAATCTCCAATCATAGATGATAATTATATAATGATTAATGACGATGATAATGATGATGATGATAAGATATTTTTAATGACAATAATAAAAGATTTTAATTAATTAGTAGAAAGTCGTTTATGACATGAATGCCTAAGAAGGAACCATTCAAGAAAAAGGTTCGTTTGAAAGTTATTCGACAATATGCAATAATTGAAAGCTAGCATCTACGCAAAAAAATTGTAGAACTTCAAAATTGACCACTATTAAAAACCGGACAAAAATCGATTGATATTGGCTGGTAATTGATAACAATCATTGGCCGTGGCGATCGGCAATCGTGCGATTGGCAGAGTCATTCGGTTGATTTTTCAATCCGTGAGAAGTCGGTAGGTCGGCCCGATCAGTTTTGGCCAAATTTCTAGCCGTGGATCTAAAACACCTACTACAATTTTTAAAACCTTGAATTTGATTTATTTCTAAGGTTTAGATTTTTCTGACTACACCTATCAAGGAATATACTATTTTCAATAAGTAGCAATTTTTTTTACAGTATCTCATGACGTACGGAGTTACTATGCAATTACTGCAAAGAGGGGTTACTTTTGGGTATTTGGTAGATCAAATTCAAAGTTCAAACATAACATTTGAAGGAGATTGTAAATTCCAAGAAATTCAAAATAAAGAAAGGTAAATAACGAACAGTACAAAGAGTTTTTGAAAACTTGGAATTTGGAATGTGAAGATTCTTTTGCTGCAAAATGCCAAAACAGAAGAATTGTCCCTTGTTCCCATTCTTTGGTTTTACCCAAATACTAACAGACAAAACTTCAAACCTTTTCAAGACAAAATCGTAGGTTAATTTTGTCTCAATCTCATTTCACTTTACGTCTTTTCTTAAATTAGGCTAGCGTTTCATCATATATTTCTTAATTTATTTTTAAAAATTAATTTTGGTGAAGTTTGATTTGAAGATAAAAATGTGTTTGAATATCAATTTTTAAAACATATTTCTCAAATTTATTTTGGAAAAATATGAAACATGACTTATATTCACAAGTTCTAAAAACTATCACAAATACACAATAATACTATTATCAATTACATTCATTATATTATTGCAAACCGTAATCCTGAACATAAATAAATTTGGCACAAAATTATTATTTTTATAATGAACTACATGATACACTATCAGATGACCGAGAAAACAAAGCAACATTATTACAAAATAATAAATTGTGGGCTCTTTTATAAAATACAAAAGTTTGGATCAATTTTTTAAAAATGTTCTACTGATATTTTGGCCCAAAATCAACTATAGATCTAATTTCGAGATTTGGGATTTAAAATTTTGCTAAAATATAGCCAGAATCTATGGCCAAATATATATTTGCCAAATAAAACTCAAATTTATTTTGACAAACATCTATGGCCAAACTAAGTAACCCAAACATCCAACAATTTTATTGGACCAGCCATGACCTGCTAAATTTTAAAGTATCAATCCTCAACTACCCCTTTAAACCCTACTCCCCTTAACTATATATAAAAGAAAAGCCTGTTTTCACTATCCACTCACAGATCATTTGGTATGAGGTATAAGAAGATATAGTGTTGGTACAAAAATTTAATACCAGCTTAATCTTTCGTTTGGTTAGCAAATCAGGTATAAGTTATTACAGGATTAAAATTAACACCGAGATAACTTATACCTTATAGAAGGTGGGGTAATAAGCACCGGTGTAACTTATACATTCTTCTTACAAATTATGCAATTGTCATATTTAGTACAACATACCAAACTATAGATAAAAAACAATCGCAACATAACTAATCCCAATATAACTTATCCCAACACAACTTATACTAGTATAACTTATCTCGGCATCCGTTTAACTAAATAAATAATAACTTCGTCTAAAAATCGGTCAGGTTTCTTATGATAGGAGCCTCGATAAGATTCACAAAATAAATTTCGCAAATAAACATTAATCGGCCAATAACTACATTCTCTAATTCATAAATGTAGCAATATCTGCCTTTTTTTATTCTTCTACAAAGTGAATGTAAATAAGGACTTATTCAATTGGAGTCTAGCATGAAGAACAACCAAAGTTAAACCTAAAAGTAACCATTTGTTAGGTGTTGTCTTGATTTTCTTATCATATTTCATTTTCCTATTTCTCGAAGGAAAGGACAATAGATTTACATAATTGGGTTTTCCTTTTATGGAAGGAAATTATAATTCTTCCATGTTTGGCTAGTCCTTTTTCTTGTAGGAAAAAAGTTTGGACTTCTATAAATTGAGGATTCTTCCTTCTCATTCAGTAGCATCCACAATTTAGTCATATGGGGTTTGAGAGTCGTATTTAGGGGGACAACTTTACGGGACAAGTGTTAGTGTGTCACTTGTGTTTGCCTCTTTGTGAGGTTGTTCTCTCGATATTTTGTACTCTTTTGTTATAGTTGATTGCTCATCTCCATCGTGGATGTATTTCAGTTGACCGAACCGCGTTATATGTTTGTGTCTCTTTTAGTATATTGTTCTTCTGTTGTTGGATTTATCGTCGTTCAAGATTTGCTCTACTAGCTTCCGCATGACACATGACTTTTTTCGATCCTAACACCATTTACATTAGATAATATTTGACCAAAAACTCCTAGAATTAATCAGTCATCCGTGAGAAATACATCATAAATAAACTACATAAAAAAATAAGTACCAACTATAAGTTAATATAGTTAGACACGCACCTATAAGAATTCAACATGACCTTTTAATATTTGGGGGAATATAATTCAGGAGGATTTTGGGGCACTAGATGATTTAAGTAGGTAACTGACAAAAAAATTATAGTTTATGGAGATTCTAGTCTGAGTTAAATAGCCACGTGTAGTGCCACATGACATATTTTTTAGATAATTAGAAACGTGTACCAGACGCATCTCTAAGAATGCAACTCGGAGTTTTTAACATGAAAAACAATATAATTCGAGAGCTTTTGGTGACACTAAATAGTTTAAGTAGGAAACTGATAAAAACATGATAGTTTAGCGGGATTTAGGGTACTAACTCTTTTTGTAATGGAAAAAGAAAAACTCATATGACTAGTTTTACATTCAAATTATTTGAAACTAATTTATGTCGATATTAAAGAAAAACGACGAAATTAAGTTGTCTATAAAACGAATGTTTACCTCCACATTCAAATACACTCTTCATATGTAATTCTAATGTTTAATAAGTTTAAAAGTTGTGTTCATTGATACCGTTATATATATCACGATTGAAACTTATGGTTTAAATCATTCAAATATATGGAGTTTCTCCAATAATGATAGATTGATATGAAATTCTTGAGGTCTCAAGCTTTCTGATTCTGCCAAATATCCATTTGAATCGAGATGAAACATTATTTTGAACACCTTAAATCGGTTTCTGCCTTCAATGCAAACATGTTTTATGATGATTTTAGCACCCGTGTGTCTATAATTTTTTTTTTAAAATAAAAAAAGCATGTGTTGTCCATGAAAATTTGTAAGTTATTGAAAGATTTCGAAAATGAGTTTTTCAAAAATCAAAAAGTGACATTTTCAAAAAATTTGGAAATTTTCGTTTCTCCACTCACAAAATTGTAATATTTTTTCAAGTGAAATGCATATCTAAACTTATATGTTTATCCCATCTCATCTTTTTTTAATGTAGAAAGAACACTAGAAGGACAAAGGAAGCTTCTAAATATTGATTTCTAACTTACGCAAAAAATAGTCAAATTACTAAACATATTAAAGCTTTTACACCACAAATACAAATAAAAATAATTTTCAAATTTCAATTACTTTTAAAGCTACCAATATCCTACTTTCTTTTTTAATGTATAAAAAAGAAAGCTAAAATATTCACTTGTTATTCAGACAAAAGCGAACATATCGTCGTTTCCTTTTTATCGCCATCTGCAGATCCATCTTCTTCTTCTTCTTCTTCTCTCTAACAAACAACACATTCAAAAATTCAAAGTAAAACCTCCATTAAACAAACACACAAATTTCCACTACTTTATAGTAATTATTTCGTTTTCATGCAATTCTCTCGGCTTTGAACTACTCTTTTCTTTTCCCGTTGTTCTTCAACTACATTAACATTGCGTTTCTGAAGCAAAAAAAAATAAAGCTTCAAAATATATAGCCAATGGGTGCTTGCACTTCAAAACCCTCAAATTTTTCCGGCGATAACATTACCGTCTCCGGCAATGATGCTACACTTCCGGTGAAATCTGGACCGAGCAATGACGACGATGTTAACAGCCATCAGACGAAACAGGACGAACCTAATGTGGGTAAAAAATCGCCATTTTTCCCCTTCTACAGTCCAAGTCCGGCGCATTATTTGTTCTCAAAGAAATCTCCGGCGAGATCTCCGGCTACGAATGCCAGCTCTAATTCGACTCCCATGAGGTTCTTTAAACGACCGTTCCCTCCGCCTTCTCCGGCGAAGCACATCCGTTCTCTGTTGGCTCGGCGACACGGCACCGTGAAACCCAACGAGTCTGCAATCCCCGAAGGGAATGAATCGGATGAAAGAGGCGGAGGCGGCGCGGGGCTAGATAAGAGCTTTGGATTTTCGAAGAATTTTGTGAACAAGTATGAGATGGGAGAGGAAGTAGGACGAGGGCATTTTGGGTATACTTGTAAAGCTAAGTTTAAGAAAGGTGAAGTCAAGGGACAAGAAGTTGCTGTAAAAGTCATCCCCAAATCAAAGGTTTGGCCTTTAGTTATACTCTTATTTTCTTTTTCAAGTTTGGTTAAATTGCTATATGATCTTTGTGTTCCATGTACTTGAGTAACAGTGGTCAGATCTACTCTGCAAATGTCTATTCATACTGATACTTGTAATTTTTTGTCAACTAGGTCCATCATCTACTGTTTCCTTAGGTGGTATAGTTGATGGTTTAAGTTTAAAGCTTTGGTTTTTGGTAATTAAGTTTAGAGGTCGTGAAGTGATGGAAGTAGGAGGCTAATTGCAGCTTCTAGTGTAGTGGCAGACTTTATGCTATTTTTAGTTATGTTTGTTATGTTCTTGACTGTTTTAAGGAAGCTCTATTGTTTGCTGTGCACTAGAGTCTGATTTTTGTTTCTTTCCTTTTTAGAGTCTGAAAGTTAATCTGTTTGATTGCCTATAAGATGCTCTAAAAGAGGGATTAATTGTGAATAAATAGAATATCGAGATTTTTATTGGGTGGGATGAAAAGAGGAAGGGCAGCGTAAGGGGAGTCAATGAGGAGGGCTAATGCTCGACGACTTAGAACACAGTAGCTCTTTTATCTTTTTCACAAGTTTGCCTTCAATAAGTAAAGCAGCAACAGCCGCTTCCACCACCCCTCCCTTCCTTACCAAAATCATACTTTTGTAGAGTTTAGGGGTTCTTATTGCTGAGACATTTTCACCATGTATTTCTCTGATGAAAGCAGCAAAAAACTTCTTGAACAATGTTATCAGTTGCTCGGTCAGTAGTTATGAGTGATCACAACAGCTTGAAAAGTATTCGACAGCGTGACCACGACAACTTACGCGTCCAATCCAAAAAACAGTCCTGTGGAATTTTATAGCTGCAGAAAAGCTGCTTTCTGCTGTTTCTAGCTTGATCTTTCTATTTTGCTTAGGTTACATAATGTGATGTATGACTATTGTTGTCCTGAATGTGCATCAGTGGATTTTCTTGTTCCTTTCTGGCGTTTTATCTGAAATATCTGATCCTAATTTTTTCCCCCCAGATGACTACTGCAATAGCCATTGAGGATGTGAGAAGGGAGGTGAAGATATTAAGAGCTTTGACGGGACACAATAATTTAGTAAAGTTTTATGATGCATATGAAGACCCCAACAATGTCTACATAGTCATGGAGTAAGCTTTGGTCACTCAAATTCTCATCGCATGTGCACTGCAATTAGATTTAGTCTCAAACTCAGCTTGAGACGTTGGTTATTTACCAGGGTTCCAAGTAGCATGACATTTTATTAGTTCTCTCTTAGTAAATATATGGGTTTAATCTTTGTATTTTGCTGTTATCAGGAGCTTGATTTGCTTATTTTCCTTATCACACTGCTCTTTGAAGTACTGCTGATTTATCTCGTTAAATTTCAGGCTATGTGAAGGAGGCGAGCTTTTGGATAGAATACTCTCTAGGTTGTTCTTGCTCTTTGCTATGTTTTCATTGTTTTGGAATTTGAATCTAGTGAGTTTTGAATAGTGGCAAATCTTTTTGATGAAAAGAGAGTACTAAATAGGTGTCTTCTTGTCCTGCAGAGGTGGGAAGTACACAGAAGAGGATGCAAAGTCTGTAATGATACAAATACTGAAAGTTGTTGCATTTTGCCATCTTCAAGGTGTGGTGCACCGGGATCTCAAACCAGAGGTAAGAGGAGCAAAATGCTCAATCTGTGATTGCTTAGAGAGTACTTAGCATATCTAGTAACTTCACCTGGTGTAAAAGAAGAGGAAAAAAAGAAAACCTTTTTTAGCTATTAGACTTTAAATAATGCTATATTCCAATAGAACAACTTTTCAGTCAGTTTTATTTTGCTTAGGTTTTTTATTCATCAGGTGAAGTTAATGTTAGTTTCATCTAGTATTAGAGTCGCGGATCTGCTTTGATCTAACAAGTAATAGAGAAGCTCAAAATATCAACTGTGGCGTTTTGCTATGGTTAATAGTATAACTTGTTAGAGAAGATGTGCTATCTGCTTCTGTAAGCCTTCCTTTCTATAATACTCTTTCTTATCTAACTCAAGCTTTCTGATTGACCAGAACTTCTTATTCACGTCTAAGGATGAAAACGCACAACTTAAAGCAATCGACTTTGGCTTGTCTGATTTTGTGAAGCCAGGTTAGTCCATTACTGTGTCTCTGGAACCACCCTCCCCTCACTCCCCACCCCTCAAAAAAAGAAAAAGAAAAGAGTTAAACAACTACTCCGCCTAAGATTTGAGTAGCTCCACCAACCTGTTGTTTACTTGCCGTGTGCGACTGCTTTGCAGATGAAAGACTTAATGATATTGTCGGTAGTGCATATTATGTAGCGCCAGAGGTTCTACACAGATCTTACAGTACAGAGGCTGATGTGTGGAGTATAGGTGTCATAGCATATATCCTGTTGTGTGGAAGCCGTCCTTTTTGGGCTCGAACAGAATCTGGGATATTTAGAGCTGTCCTAAAAGCTGATCCAAGTTTTGATGAACAGCCTTGGCCTACATTATCTTCTGAGGCAAAAGACTTTGTGAAACGTCTGTTGAATAAAGATCCCCGGAAAAGAATGACTGCAGCTCAGGCTTTGGGTGAGTTTCTTGAGTCAAGTTAGAAAAGGAGAATTCTCTTTATTTGAATTTCTTCAAACTGCTTAACAACTCACTCTCTCAGGTCACCCATGGATAAAGAATAGTCACAACATAGAGGTGCCTTTGGATATTTTGATATTCAAACTAATGAAGGCTTACATGAGGTCCTCTGCCCTTAGAAAAGCTGCGCTACGGGTGTGTATGATGCTACTGAGAAAAGTTCTCCGGTTCCCATTTTATCTTCTGACTCCAATACCACATGTAGAGTATTAGAAGTTTGTTTAATAGCTCAATCTTCACCTGTGCACTTTTGCAGGCTTTATCAAAGACATTGACTGTAGATGAATTATTTTATCTGAAGGAGCAGTTTGCACTGCTGGAACCTAACAAAAATGGCACCATAAGCTTCGATAACGTCAAAACGGTTTGTATTTTTACGAAAAAGATGAATGATATAATTGTTTCTAGTATTTTGCAAGTTGTTGCTGACCTTCTGTGATCTTACCAGGCCCTGATGAAACATGCAACAGATGCTATGAAGGAAGCTCGCATGCATGATTTTCTTGCATCGGTAGATTTTGAAACCCATTGACTTCAGATTCTAACTGATATTGTCTTGTTCTGGGTTTAACCTATGATGCTTAACTCTCTTTTTCCTTCTCATGGCAGCTTAATGCACTGCAATACAGGAGGATGGATTTTGAGGAATTCTGTGCTGCTGCATTAAGTGTTCATCAGCTTGAGGCTCTTGAGCGATGGGAACAACATGCACGTTGTGCCTATGAAATTTTTGAGAAGGAAGGCAATAGGGCTATTATGATAGAAGAATTAGCTTCGGTAATTATGATTGTTCATTTCTGTTCTGAATACTGTTTGCCACATGTTTGTCTCTTACGTAACAATCTTTCTTTTTATCTTTTCGGACTAGGGGAAAGTATAAGTAATCTAACTGAACGTAATTTGAATTTGGCATTCCAGGAACTTGGTCTTAGCCCTTCTGTTCCAGTCCATGCTGTTTTACATGACTGGCTTAGGCATACCGACGGAAAGCTCAGTTTTCTTGGTTTTGCAAAGTTGTTGCATGGAGTGTCCAGCCGCTCAATTACAAAAGTTCAATGATTCAAGCCACTGAATCACAAAAGTTCAATGAGTTTTTTGGTTCACTCACGTTCTCGTTCTGTTGTTGATGCCATTGTTGGCACACAAATGAGCAGTGAAGAAATGATGAACAACTTCTGAACCTCGTTCTGGAGCTTCAATAGACCTTATTTTCTCAGGACAAGTGTGAGATTACACGGAATGATTTTCAAGAAGAGGATTGGAGTTTTGGCCATGTGTTATCAGAGCAATGGCACGCTGCATATAGAGTTCTTACTGTAAAGCTGTAGTTAATTTCTGTTTGATTGCAGGTGAGAGCACCTCTCAGCTGGTTTGACAGTTTGCGGACACACACAAGATGTTGTAAGTTGTTGGACATCGCTAATGTCTACTATTGGCTTGTATAATGTTGTCTACATCTCTTTCTTGTTGAGAAGTTCCACCACTTTTCTTGCTTCTCAACTAAATTGGAGAAAGGAAAAACCTGTGAGAGAGCAAGGGAGTTAGTTGTTGTTATAACAACAACAAACTCAGTGTAGTCCCACAAGTGGGGTCTGGGGAGGATATTATGTACGCAGACCTTACACCTACCTTCCGATAGAATCTCGGCTCAAGAAAGCAAGGGAGTTAATTGTTGTTAGTTAGAAAATAGCTGTAGACTTAGAAATGCAATATTAGCTTGGATGATCTTATAAGCCATGGTATTGCACAATGGACTATTTTTCTTGATCAACTGTGTTCACTGTGATCATCAGAAGGAATTGGCCTTTAAAGTACAGACAATATCTGCTTTCCTTAATTTAAATGGTGGTCGACCAGCCAAAAGTTAGAAAAACAATTCTACCTGTCTCATTGTTTACACTCTTCTGGCGATCTTTATTTAAGTAGCCAAGTGCAACATAATATTGGATAAGTAGACAAGCATATTTATTACATATAGTTTGGTAATTGGCTTGTCACACGTAATACATTGTGTGAAATGTTGAAACTTCTAACTGTTTTTAGTCTGTGATACTTTAATTATATTAACTTGTCAAAAAATGCATTATTGAGTTTTTATTTTTTATTTGTTTGTATAGCAGAAGTATACTTACGTTACTTTTGTTGCACCCAAAAAAAAAAGAGAGATACTTACATACGACCAACAGATGAATAGTTGCACTCTTAATTATTTCATCCGGTCCACTTTAATTGATTTTTTTGGTGAAAATAGCACGGGCTAGTCAGTTTTCGGACTAATAATTGTAAAATAGCCAGTGTTTGCAAAGTTACTAAAAAGTAGCCACTATTTTGCTGGAACACGGAAAGTTCCAGCATAATATACTGAAGATTAGTACACCTGTGTATGAACTTCCAGCAAATTATGCTGGACTAGTAAATTATAGTGGAAGTCCAGTATATTATGCTGGAAGTTCACAAGTAAAAAATTCAAACTTCAGTATATTGTGCTGGAAGTTCACATGTAAAAAATTCGAACTCCAATATATTGTGCTGGAATATTTTTCGGATTTTGAATAATGTTTTCGTTCAGATTTATCTTTACATGAGAAGTGACTAAATTTCGATTACATTTGAATCTGTGACTATTTTTTAATTACCACTTGTAAATTTCGCTATTTTTGAATTTCACCCAATTTTTTGGTCCTTTTTTGTAGTCCACAATATTTGATTTTTTCAGATATTAAGACGCAATTAACATCTTTTTTTCAAAGTTTCCTTTGGAGTAAAAAACCTAGGAGTATTTGTTATACTTTAATAAACAAATTAAGGTTAGTATGATCAATTTAGTTAACTAATGCTAAGAGGTGGATTCTTTAATATGTGCGAAAACAACCAAAAAATCAACTAAAGTGG
The DNA here is from genome assembly GCA_005239495.1 of Nicotiana undulata. Classification (NCBI taxonomy): domain Eukaryota; kingdom Viridiplantae; phylum Streptophyta; class Magnoliopsida; order Solanales; family Solanaceae; genus Nicotiana; species Nicotiana undulata. The sequence continues at coordinate 29,380 of ML278070.1, forward strand.
ACCGGAGGGAGTAATGCTTCCTCCTTTCCAATTAATTTAACCTTATTTAACTTGGCATCGAGTTTAAGAAAGAAATAAAGACTTTTAAAACTTGTTGTCACAAACAAGTTCTAACAATGTTTTGGTTATAGTTTTTTTGAAACTTGTAGTGTTAAACTTAAATATTTTCGTAGCTATAAAAAATTTCATTTAACATAGTATTAAAAGTTTATGTTAAGTTATTTTTAAATTTAAAAAGAATTCATTCTTTTTGGATCGAAATAAGAAGAAAATAAATTCATATTAAGTGGCTAAAGTAGCAAGAAGAACATATAATTTGGATAGCTACATCATACTCTAATGAAAGTTGAACCTAGAACTGCTTGTCATAAGATCTTTGCACCTCCCCCTCGAGCCAACGACTACTAGATTAATGCTTCATTGAAACTATAGCAACTTGATTTTGACAGCAAAAAATCATATCAAAAGTTCAAATTTTGTTAACCTGTTATGATTAAATTGTTAAGGTTACCCTTTGTATGATTTGCTTTCTTACCATTTTGCATTATGTATATGAGTGAAATCGAGCTCGAGGCGCAAACTAGCCTCCGACATGGTAGGCCAGATTCGAGACATGGCAATAAAGGACCGAAGATCGACCCAAGTTCCACCGGGCTAAAATCCGGGGCAGGACGCCTGCCTTCGAGAATATCGATGCCATAATTCTGGAATCGATCCTAGCCTCGAACGACTTCGAAGAAGCATTGTCAGCATAGCCAACAAAAGACTGAAATATCCGTGACCGGCCGGATATCACAACGGGGATCTCGGCACGTATCAATAAGGAACCGGCGATCAGTGAATTAAGAGATATAGAGTTGTACCTAAAGTATGACTCCTCTACTATATAAAGAGGGTTTGATAATTCGTAAAATACATTGTAACACGCACTCAAAAGTAATACATTATTATTTTTTCTAAGCTCTTGTTCTTCTGTTTATCGACACTGAATGTGGTGAGCCCGACTCGAGGGCGATTATTTCGTAAACAAGATGATCCATGTACCAGGGATAAATAATATATAAGACATGATGGATCATGGATCAACTTTATTGGTTCTATATAGGGGTGTTCATAAATCCAAAAATCTGAACCAAACCGAAAATCGAACCAAACTGACCAAAAAAATCGATACTTTTTAGGTTTGGTTTGGTTTTGGTTTTGAATTTTAAAAACCAATCAAATTTGGTTTCGTAACGACTCGACCGGTCGTTTTGGGCAATTGCACTTCGCTCGGTTGTTTAAAGGCATGAGTAGCTCCGTAGGATGTGTTATGACTTATGTGAATCGTCGGTTTTGGTATTTCAGGTTATCCGGAATTGATTTGGGAGAATGGTCTCAACTAGAAGCTCTAATTTTGGAAGGTTTGACCAAGTTTTTGACTTTTGAGTAAACGAATTCGGATTTGATTTTATGATTCAGTTAGCTTCGTTGGGTGATTTTAGACCTAGGAGTGTGTCCGGAATGTAATTTGGAGGTCCGTGGTAGAATTAGACTTGAATTGGTGAAAGTTGAAAATTTAGAAATTCTTAGGCTTGAATTCGACGTAGATCTGGTGTTTTGGGTGTTCTGAAGGTTCGACTAAGTTCGAGTTATGTTATGGGACTTGTTAGTATGTTCGTACAGGGTCCCGAGGAGCTCGGGTGAGTTTCAGATAGGTTTGGGTTGTGTTGCGCTCGTTTTTCTTATGTTTCGACGCCGTTTCTTCAAGCATAAATGATATCATATTGAACAAATGAGCTCCGATTTCTATTTTGAATGAAACATTAGATCCGTATCGTAATTACGGACTCATAACAAAAATAATCGACGAATTTGGACATCGTATGAGGATTTTATGGTGATTTGACTAAAGTTGCAAGATTTTTCTGATTAATTACGAAATTACCACTGACGGCGTATTTAAAAATCTGCACGATTTGCAAATATTAAAACATACATACCTCCTTCATTATAAGGTCAAATTGAGTGATGCAAAAGTCTAACTTGACTATAATTTCACCAGAAATCCATTGGAGGCATAAAAAGTGAGTTTTCGTATCGTATGGCACAAGAAACGAGGCAGAATAACTGGCTGAAAAATATATAAAACTAGGGTTTGTGCATTTGATCATATTTTGAGTTGCGGAGCTTGGATTTGGGCGATTTTCAGCATAGGGATTGGGGTAAGTGTTCTCTACTCGGATTTTGTTATATTTCATGAATTCATCTTCGTTTTTTGGGATTTGATTGATGATTTCGAAGTAAAATTGAGGGAGTTAGGGTTTGAGTTTTGGAGAGTTTTAAGTGAGGATTTGAGGGACCAAACGGAGTCCGATTTTGATAAATTTTATATGGTTAGACTCGGGAGAGGACGAGGGTTTTGATTCCGCCATTTTGACTGATTTCGAGATGTGGGCCCGGGGGTCGAGTTTTGGCCGATTTCGGACTTTTGGCATATTTTGTAGTTTTTATTGTGGAATTCGATTTGTTAGCCTATGTTGATGGTATTAATTTGATTATGGTTAGATTCGGAGCTTTTGGAGACCGAGTTGAGGGGCGAGGGCATCCCGGAGTAGGATTTTACGCTGTTAAGGTAAGTAAAAATTTTAACTATGGCTTTGAGGGTATAAACCCGGAGAATTTGATATCATGTGATTGTTTGGAGGTGATACCCACGCTAGGTTACTGGCGTGTGGGTGTATACCTCGAGGGATGGAGACTTGGTCCGTCTCGTGAGGCCTCATGGCCATCATTCGTGTTTACGTAGTTACTTGTTGCTGAACTTGCCTGCCTTCGTGTTAGAGATCATGCTTAGGCTTTATTCATGCTAATATTATTTGTACTCAGTCATAGAAATTATTGTACATGTTTACCTTAGTCTCTATTAATTGCTGATACGTTGTGATACTTGATGTGGGCTGTATCCCCTTATTTGTTGATGAAGAGGCTAGTGAGGTACATGATTGAGTAAGGCCGAGGGCCTGGTTGTGATGATATTAATACCATCGCGCGTGAGCTGTCCGCTTAGCACGTGAGCTGTCCGTGCAGGTCCAGGTATTGATACCATAGCGCGTGAGCTGTCCGCGTAGCACGTAAGTTGTCCATGCGTATCCATGTATTGATATTATGGCACGTGAGTTGTCCGTGCTTAGTTCTTAGCGGTTGGGATTTGGGAGCCCTTCCGGAGTCTGTACACACCCTAGTGAGCGCAGAGTGTTGAGTGTGAGTGCTGAGTGCGAGTGATAAGTGATGGAGTGACATTGCTGTGATGTTGCATTTACTTTTGCTGTTGCTATATTTATTTGTTAAATTTCTTTGTGGCATTTACTGAGTTTTTTGAATTTACCTCTTTATCTCTATTTATTTTTAAATTGTGAAAATAGATAATTGGACTGTTTTACTTAGCTCGTCATTACTGCTCAGTTCCTTAGTTATTTCTGTTACTACTGAGTCGGTTGTACTCATACTACACCCTGCACTTTATGTGTAGATCCATGTGAGTTAGAGCGCGGCGATCGTTGAGTTCAGGCGGGCTATCTGTAGAGATTGCAAGGTAGCTGCTAGCGTTCGCAGGACCTTGTTACTCTTTTTATATTTATTCCTTTGGATAGTATTTACAGTTAGACAGTTATAGACCTTAGTTCATAGTTTTAGACGCTCATGACTTAGTGACACCCCGATGTTTGGGGCTAGCTTCCGTATCTTTATATGAATTATATTTAGAGTTGAATTAGTTTATGAGAAATTTAAATGTTGATATTGTTTTATTAAATTCTTAAAATCAATCAATAGTAATATTTCGGGAAGTAGGCTTGCCTAGTAACACGATAGGCGTCATCACCACCATGTTTGGATTTTGGGTCGTGACAGGTTTGGTTTTGGTTTTAATAAAAAAATAACCGAACCAACCCGGCTATTGAAGTAACTATTTAAATTTATTATTACACCTATACATATATGTATATTTTTATATAATGCTTCTAAAAGTTTATGGTACATATTTTTAGTCTAGTTTTTACTATTATAATAATCTAATTCTTTGCCTTTACATTCTAGTTTGGTTGGTAGTTTTCTTTTGCTAAGTACAAGAATTTAGTTCACGTTAAAAATAATCAATTTTTAATTGACTACTTAAATTATGCATCACTATTAGATTCACTTATATATCATCAATATATCTTGGTAAATGATAAGTTTCACAAAGAGCAATTGATTTGATAGTGTTACACTGAAAATGTAGTCTCCGGTAGGGGTGTACAAACCAAACCGATAACCCGCACCAACCCGAAAACCCGAGTCAATCCGAAAAAAAAAACCCGACTAGTGGTTTGGTTTGACTTGGTTTGGTATTGAAAAATAAAACCCGACCACAATAGGGTTGGTTTGGTATTAACTAAAAAAAGTCAAATCGAAACCAAACCAACCCGACATTACATGTATACATATTTTATATATTAGATAGATAAAAATATTTATTAGAATGTAAGTTATAAATATTTCTTAATTTTTATTATAATTTCTGTATTTAGCATAATATTTAAAGTTGGTATTATAGCCCATGTAAATGTTTGTTTTTGTTTGGCCCATAAAAGAATAATTGAGCCCAAACCAAAACCTAATCCTAAAGCAGCAGTAGATTGCCCTAACTAAAGTTGTTCTGAAAAACTTTAACAATTGAAATCAAATTAGCTCTCTTTTACTCTTGTTGGTAAGAAACCTACGCTCATCGGTAAGAAATCAACAAGTTATGACATCTAATTATATATATTTTTGCTCTTTGTTGAAGTTAAGATCACTAGCTGCCTATCCAGAGCTCTATTTCTCCTTAAGATTTAGAAACCAACACCATATGTTGATTTAATCAACATGCATCGCATCACTATTTCTCCTTAGCTTTTCGTGTAGTTTTTATTTAGCAAACCTGTTGTATTCCTCCCTATATCAAAACTGATTGTTCTACAAATCCAAAACTGTTTCCGTCCGGTATTTTTTTTTTATCCCTTTTATTTTTGTTCTCTTTTTCATTTGGCATTTCATGAAAAAGTAACTAGATATGTTCTATTTGTAGGAACTCTTTCTAAGAATGAAAACTAAAACTTCTGGAGCAGATGCGGAGGTGCTTGTCAATAATCCTTTGCCGGCGGCAGCTCAAAAATAAAGTGAAGACACTCCTCATCGACGCACTCCTCCTAAGAAGCAAAAAAGAACGACTCCATCAGAAAATTCTAAATCTGGGAATAGTGGCAGAGAGACGTCCGAGATTTGGAATCACTTTTCCAAATTTATTGCTAAAGAAGGTAAATGTAAGGCAAAATGCAATTATTGTCCTAAAACATTTGCTGCAGGTAGCAAGAATGGGACTACTACATTATGGTCGCATTTTAATTCTACATGTCACAAATCTCCCTTTAGATTCATTAATAAGAGACAAACAACATTAAAACCTATCAAAGAAGGGTGGCTAGAAGGTGGTTCGGGTGCTACTGAAAGGGTAGTGTATAATGTGGATGACATTAGGAGGGCGATTGCCGAATTTGTAAATCTTGATGAGCAACCTTTTAGAGTTGTTGAAGGAGAAGGATTTAAGAAATTAATGGCTAAAGCCTTACCTAATTTTGAATTACCTTCTCGTGTAATTGTTGCTAGACATTGTTTGAGGATTTATCATGAAGAGAAGGAAAAACTTAAAAATCTTATTAAGAACCAATGTGTATGTCTCACTAGTGATACATGGACATCACTACAAAACTTAACTTATATGGTTGTCACTGCACATTGGATAGATGATCAATGGAATCTACAAAAGAAAATTTTAAACTTGTTTCCAACACCGGATCACAAAGGTGATTGCAAAGGGAATTGAAGCATGTTTATTTGGTTGGGGCATTGAGAACTTGTTTACAGTGACCTTAGATAATGCAAGTGCTAATGATGCTGCCATTAAGCATTTGAAGTTGCGTATTGATGATTGGAAAGGGGTAATACTTGAAAATGAGTTTTTGCATGTTAGATGCAATGCTCATATTTTGAACTTGATTGTAAAAGATGGGTTAGATGAACAAATTGAGCCTATTTCTCGTGTAAGAAATGCGGTGAAATATGTTAGGTCTTCTCCTTCAAGGTTTGCTTCTTTCAAGTCTTTTGTTGAGAAAGCTAAGATAGATACTCATGGTCTTGTAAGTCTTGATGTTGAAACAATATGGAACTCCACATATACAATGTTAGATACAACTCTAAAATTTGAAAAAGCCTTTACAAAAATGTATGTGGATGACCAGAAGTATCAAAAGTATTGTCGAGAAATAAGTGCTTTAAGAGGAAATCCATCTGCAGACGACTGGAAGAATGTGAAAGCTTTTATCAAGTTTCTTAACATTTTCTCAGACAACTTTAAAATTTTCAGGCAGTTTATATGCTACTTCCAACTCTTTCTTCCATGAATTTTTCAATCTTCGAAATGCTATTATAAAGTATACCAAAAGCGATGATCGTACTTTGAAAGATATGGCAGGAACAATGAAAAGTAAGCTTGAGAAATATTGGGGTAAGTTTGAGGATATGAATATGTTATTGCTTGTTGCTGTTGTGTTGGATCCTAGATACAAGCTGAAGTATGTGAACTTCATTCGCATTTGGTTATTTGTTGGGAAGATTGAAGTCTGAAGATGTGATAAGCATTTTAAATCGCTTGTATAATAACTAAAATGATTTTTTTGAGGATTCTAATGACAATATTGGAGGCGATACTAGTATGAGTGAAGTTGGTGATTTGTTGCAATCAAAGTGGGAGAAACTTTTGGAAGATGAGGGAAATACTAAAGAAAAATCTGATCTTGAAATATATTTGATGGATGATGTGGTGAAGATCAAGGATTTTAATATCTTGGCATGGTGGAAAGTTTCATCTAGTAAATATCCAATTATTTCAAGGGTTGCAAGAGATGTTCTTTCTATTCCTATTTCTACTGTTGCATCGGAGTCGGCTTTTAGTACAAGTGGTCGAATTCTGGATTCTTATAGGAGTTCTTTATCACCAAAAACAGTGAAAGCACTTATTTGTACTCAACAATGAATACGATCACCTTCCAAGGAATATAAGTTTGAAGACATGTTAGAAGAAGTCCAGAAAATTGAGCAAATTGAAGAAGGTAATAATTTATATTCAATTGTTAATGAGTATAGTTATTTTTTATATTATTTAATATTTAAATATATTAATTGTTTCTTCTTCTTTTTTTCCAGAATATGCAGACTCACCTTTGAGGATTGATTAGAGGGATGATTAACTACAATTTACTTCATGACTATTTTTGGAAGTGAGGTCATTATGCGTTTACAAGTATTTTGGAAACATGTTCCTATGGTTGTAATGTCTACTAAGATGCCCAACTTCTTAGAGTTTAATATATTCTCTTTTTGTTTATTTTTTAGGACTCTTGGGTGTAATGTCTACTCTTAAAAAGTTGTGATAATTCTTATGTAGAGTGCAATATGATATGCAGTTTATATTTTTGGTATTTTTGGATTGGCAGAAGAAATATTATCTTTGTTTATTAAGTTCCTAGTTCTTGATGAAAATTTTGTTGCTATATTTATTTACATTTTTGTTTTGGAGTTTGCAATTGAGTGATCCTACGTTGATAACTCTTATGCATGTAATTCCCATGTACTGCTCTTGTATTGTTATCAATGTAATATCAGGATTGTTAGTAAGCTTTGTGCTATGCTTTTGGTATTCCTTCTTGTAGGCATGTAATAAATGATATTTGTTCTTACTAGTTCTTGTACAAAAAGGACTGCTTGTTAGTACTTGCATATAACTGAGACAAGCTAATGGAACATAAATTTTACAGGGCAAGCAATGTGGAAGCTTGGACTTTTGAATTATTCAGTTATGGTTGCTTTTGTTAAACATAACTGCAGATGTCATAATTCTATTTTTTCTCACTAACTCCACTACATCTTTTTCACTTTAAACAGTTCTTGGTGACACCTGCTAATAAAAAAGGTGGAGGCATTTCTTTTTCTGGCTGCATTCAATTTCTTGTATTTTGTGCATTTGAGGCTTGTGTTGGAATATTTTCGCCTTCTATAATGAAAATGAGGTCTCAGTACATTCCTGAGGAGGCTAGGAGCACAATCATGAACTTTTTCCGCATTCCTCTCTATATCTTTGTATGCATTGTGTTGTACAACGTGAGTTTTCTTTCCAATCTAACTGTTAGTGATCATTACTATCTTTGGTTGAAACAGCTAAAAGAACGGCTTTAATTTAGAGTAATGTATTATCTATGTATCCGAATTTGTTGCATTTATGGAGGTCTGAAATAAGCCTTCAAGTTTATCGGTTCGAAAAACCCGAAAAACCCGATATTGAAAAATCTGACTTTTGTTGGTTTGGTTTGGTCTATAGATTTAAAAACCCGATACAATTGGTTTGGTTTGGTAATTATAAAATCCGAACCAACCCGACCTATGTACACCCCTAGTCTCCGGAATATGTGTTTGGTAGTGTATGTCTCATATTTAAAGAAAAAATCGATAAATAACCCAAAAACCCGAAAAGCCGACCAAAATCGAATCGATAAAAAACTGACTTAATTGGTTTGGTTTGGTTCTAATATTTTAAGAACCGACTTACTTGATTTGATTTATTTTTAGGAAAAAGCCGATTCAAACCGAAACATAAAATTCTATAACTTAAATTTTCGTTTAATTATTATTTTATAGCTCAAAAATATTTTAATAATATTTATTTAGTTTTAAAAAACCAGTAAATAAAAAAGAGAAAAAAGGTCCAAATATGCATTTACCTTCGGTTAATCAAATTTATCCTTGTCATTACATATTAGCAGCTAGTGATGTTAAATCTGGAAAAATCTATACCATTTTGTAAAAATAAGGATAAATTTGACGCTTTAAATGTGGATTCGTGCGTCAATGGGACCGTATAATTTGGGCAATTTGAAATGAAATGGTACTCTTTTGTTGTTGCTCTTAAAACAAGCTTCAAAGTATCAGTCTAACTAATTGAGATGGCGACGAGGAGAGGAACAAAACGCAGTGTTATTGAAATTTCTTCTTCTTCCGAACAAGAAAATGGAGATGAAGAATATGAAGGAAGCTCAGAAGAATCAGAACCATTATCAGAATCGGATGACGATGATTTTGACTCCTCCGCCTCAAGGTATTCTTTTCCGATTAATATATCAAGCGATCATTCTATCAATCAATTTACGCCTCAATTCCAAATTAATTAGGGTAAGCTGTATGAATTATTATGTTCATTCAAATACCACATAGTTTATTGTAAATTTTATGACAATCAATTTTTGGCTAATTTGGGCCAGCGAAAGCGATGGTGATTACGAAGAATATGATGATGAGGATGATATCCAAGAGGAAAATAAGGATTCGGAGTGCGACAGAGTCCTTCGCCTTCTCCAAGGTAATTTTCTGCTCTTACGTTTCTGGCAAATGTATGGATAAACTAAAGAAAAACTAAGTTGCACTGTTACTATAGTAAAATGTTAGCATTAATTGATTTATCAATTTTGTCGCTAATCGATCATTTTTCAACCAATCCCAGTTTTCTATTTTTAGTTGAAATTAGTGAATTTAAACTCAGTTGCTTTCTGCTCAAATGCCTTTGATCTTTAAATGTGGGACTGTGCGAATCGCTTTGTAACAAGTACCTGTGTCTTAGATGTTGAATTACCTATTCGATTTGCCGAAGACCTACATGGGCGATCAATGGAAGACCAATCTGAGCTATCAATTTTGTTAGATAAACCCATGGAAGTGCATGTTAGAGTATGGCATTGGTGACACACCATGGACTAGCCTTTGCTATTGCATGAGTTATTAATAATCAGCAAGTAGAGAAGCCAAAGAAGGGGCTGAGACTTTGAGAGCTACTAAAAAGAGTTTGTTGGGGTTGGGAGCAACGACTATCTCGGCTGAACACCCAGTTATAAAGGGGACCTCTTTGTCCATGAGTTTGGTGCAAATGTGTGTTCGTGTTTTCTTCTTGTTAGGCAACGTGCATTACTGGAGCCAGGTGGGTCAGGGAGAATTTTTTACATGGAAGTAGTTTTGATATATGTTTTGCACGAGCTTTCATGGACATGGAAGGGAAGTGTGCGGAAGTATTATGGATCCTGTGCCCTGCCATTGGAGAGGATAGAATTAGTAAGAGATGCAAAAAAAATTACTCATTATTCAATGGACAATTTGGTGTATTCAGAATATTTTTATAAACCAAAGATCCTAACATATATATATAGTAAATGCAGTTATTGATTCTTCAAAGGAGTTCATAACTTGCTCTCTTTTCATGGTGGAGGCACATGTTGAAAATCTCCAACTAATAACAATGTTTTTCATATTCTGACTCAAGACAATAAATTTGCTAGTTATGGTCTCTCTAACATATAAATTTATTAAGTTACAATCTTTTGTGTCTTATATAGGGGTTGGAGAATTGAAGAAGCTAAAGGGAGAATTGAAGAAGCTAACATTGACAGACTATAAAGCATATTTGCGGTCGAATGGGTTGAGGTTATCTGGTACAAAAGAAGAATGTGTAGAGAGGATCATAGAGCACTGGAGGTATGTCGGAGTGTAAGATGTAAACCTCATGTATTTGAATGCACCCCTAGAATTTTTGCAATTTACAATAAAGCGTGCGTGGCATTCCATCAACCATTTCTATTTTTTCCTTTTTCCTTTTATTTTTTGCTTCCTGTTATGTTGTTTCTTTTGTGGTGTATAAGGGTTTCGTTAAAGGTAGAGTCTCAAGCATATAGGTCGCTTATCGCGAGCAGCTAAAAAGGGTATATGACTAAGTATAAGGGAGAAATGTCAGCATATTAGTATGTGCATACCGCATATAGTTAAGCAAATTAAAAACCCTGGTTTGACTCATTGTCAGTGAGACCTAGAAGTGCTTGATGATTTTGTTCCTTTAACCAACTAAATTATTTTCTCTCCTGGAGCAGTTTGACCTTTTCGGATCAGTTCCACACTCTTCTTCATGGTTGCTATTTCATCTCTTTGTCCCCCTTTTGTCTCTGAATATTAATCTCACATGACAGATGTGTGGGTATAAATGGCTTTTCTCTTTTAAATGTCTTGCACTTATTTTTCAGCTATTGCACCGAGTATGCCAATACATCAGGAACTTTTGGTTTCTCTGTTTTGACCTTATGTTCTTTTAGTTCCAGAGGCACTTGTTCCACAGTGACTCTGGAAATCAGAAATGCCTTGATTGTCGGTATAGTCCTCGTTCTTGCTAGCTCACTTGGATTTTCTTCATTCTTCTATTGACATCTCAGTGAATGTGCTAAAAAGTTGCATATTGAAAATTGATTCAATTTGGTGACTTACAATATCTCATTGTCCTGTGAGCTTGGTCCTTCCCACTCAACAAAAACAAGCAAAGAAGGTAGCATAAGTGATTGAAGCTCCACCGCATTTCATTAATTCTTCATGGTCTCAGGATATATATAATATAGTAGTAACAGTTTTCACTTAGTTTGGAATTAATTGTAAATAGTATGATGTGTCAGTCCATATTTTGAAATCTGTTGTTCCTTTCCCAGTAGGTTTTTATTTTTTCCTTTTTGCTAATGCAAAGTCCTATTACTTGATTTGTTCACAGGATGAAAGATGGAAATGGTCAAAGACTATATCCCAGATCATCATTTACCATAAACTGCACCGGTAGTTTATATTTCCATCATAATACCTTCTCTGTTTTTCTTATGCTTCTTTGTTTTCCCATTTGTTTTTTCCATCTTTGAGTGTTGAGACTGGTGATTCTGCAGGTGACGTATGTAAAGGAGATGTTGTATTATTCACACAGAAAGTGTACAAGAAGTATTCACCTAATTGACTCTCCTGTTTGTTTCACTTTTTTTCAGAGTAAAGTGGTCTTTGATTCTCGGATTAACTGTTTTATGTTTCTAAGTTTTGACAAGATGACAAGGGGTGGAGAACTATTAGGGAAGAGAACCATCGCTGGGAGGATTGTTAAGGAGAGTTATGGTGCTACCAAACAGCAGCATACTTTTACGGTAAGGCTCAAGAGAAATTTTTGAAAGCACCCAGAGAGAGATGTCTTGACCCATAGTTATGTGGACATGAGCTTGCAACTTGGTACTAAATTCAATTGTAGCACTTGAATACCTAGCTATATCTTCCTTCTAATAACCCTTTCGTGCAATTTCATGCGCAAAGTTTTGCTAAATATTTCACCATCTTCTACTTTTTTTGTGATTAACAAGGTTGAGGTGTTATGGAGCCAAGGGGTTAAAAAATTATCTGCACTTTTTCCGTTGCTTGTGAAGGGACGGAACCTTTATAAGTTGAAGACTTTCAGACAGGTGAACCCACAGCTACTCTGGAGTACCTGGAATTCCTTCCAGATATTCTAACATTTTAACGGTATTTCTTGCTGCTCTTTTATTAGAGATGGAAGAATGAAAAGGAAAGATTAGAAGTGCTTGCAGAGAAGCACAAACGTGGAGAAGCAGCAAGATTTATTAGAGCAACAAGAAAATCAAAATCAATAAAGCCAACAAAAGCGTCCTCTAAAAATAAAGGTGCCCTTTTGTGAAAGTTAAATTGATGTATCACCTTTATGTTTACTCTAATGTAGTATTTGGTAAATGTAGGTAACAAGCGTCAGAAACTTGATCGTCATAGGAGGCCAAGCGAAATGATACAGACAAACAAAGTAAAGAAATATAATTGTTCTATTGATGAACGCGGGAAAGCAATGGTGGGAAGCAAAAGAAAAAAACACCGCCATGAAAAGCCTCGTCCACCTGAGAGATTGAATTTGGTAAAGTCCAGAAATAGTAGAGCCCCTATGAGGCATCCAAACATTGTGCCTTCCATTGGGGAGACCTCATTACAGTTCAATTATCCTTCAGCGAATAATTTCCGCCATTTTGAATCAGATTATTACGGGCAAAGAGGAGTACCATATTCGTATTCATCTACCTGGCATTCAGAACCAAGATCACATTTAAGCTCTTATTCCTCGTATGCTCTGCCTGCTCCAGATCATCAACAATATGATCATAGAAGCTATCCTAATTTTTCATATCCTAGGTATGTATCTCAGTCTAGTAATCATTCCCGTTTTCTTGGCATGATGGGAACTCACAGATCATCTGGTTCATTCCCATTTGTAAACTATGAACGTAGATAAAACTCTTAGCTTTTTGTCTCTCTTGCTCTGGCCCGTGCTGTGCGCATAAGAGCAGCTAGGGGTTTACATAAACAAAATGGTGCAAGGGGTCTTAAACTGACTTTGGAGCACTGCCTTGTTGTAAGTGTCAGTTTTCAAATATTTGTACAGCAAGTTGCAAAAGTATTTAGTCTTTAATTGGTATTAAAGCTGTGCTCTCTTTTTTAGTTTTAGTAATTCCATTTTCTTTTGCATTCAAGTGGAATGTGGGACTTGGATTTTGGAAGGATGGGCTTGATCACGCCACAATTTCAGAGTTCTCTGTTGGATCCTGTCCTTTTATTCATCTTTTCTCTGTTCGTTGAGTTATTTACGAAACGGAAAAAAAAAAGGATTCCAACAAAGATGAGCTTCTCTTATTTGCTTAGAGTGAAAACCGTATTCCCTTCCAATTTCGTGTTAATTCAATTACGGAAAAGGGTCATATATGACCCTCTACTATCTAAAATAAGTCATATGTGACCCCCGTTATACTATTTAACTATAAAAGACCCTACCGTTTGTGCCCAGATTTTATAATGTCCCTCCACCGTCAACTCCCCCATTTAAAATTAAAAAATCCACTTGGCAGTCGCTGATTGGTCGAATATATAGATCGTGAGTTAAATAAAAAATAAGGGGTGGGTTTGATTCGACCAATCAACGACTGCCAAGTGGATTTTTTAATTTCAAATGGGGGAGTTGACGGTGGAGGGACATTGGACGTTATAAAATCTGGGCACAAACGGTAGGGTCTTTTATAGTTAAATAGTATAACGGGGGTCACATATGACTTATTTTAGATAGTAGCTGGTCATATATGACCCTTTTCCGATTCAATTATCAATCACTGATAATTGAATTTTTTTTCATACTATTGATTGATGATTTTATAAACACACAGACTAATTTACCCTGTCTATTACCAAATTCCTCTTTTGTGTACGCCTTGCACGAAAAAGACTTATCCGCACCTGGTATTTATATTAATGTATGAATTTACATGACTTAGAGTCCGTTCTGACATAAAAATTTCACTTTTTTTTAAATCAGTGTTTCGTGATAAAATTTTCAATTTTCACTTGAAAATGAATTTTGGATTTTTTCGAATATTTGAAAAATTCCGAAAGGTTGTTTTTCAAAATTCACTCACAAAACTTCAAAAACAACCCAAAATAATATTCATGTTCAAACGCAATTCTAATTTTATAATATCATTTTCGCTTGAATTTTTTTTTTCACTTTTTATTTTAGGAATTTTACAATTCTTGTGTCCAAACGCCCCCTAAGTATCAATTAAGGTGATAACGTGTATAATTGATAAGAGTGTGTTTAGAAGATTTACCCGAATATATAATGTAGTATAATTTTTCTTTTTTGGCATGACCTAACACTTTGAAACAGCAATGTTTGACCCCGCCTACTACCTTACGAGCGGTAGCATCAGCCAACAATAAGAAAATGAAAGGTTAGGGTGGGCTTGGTGTTCGCATCGTACTCTAGCTTTTTGAGATTAGACTCGCACGATAAGACATATCTGAGACTAATCATTTTTTGGTTGTGTCAGCTAAATTATGGGCCAACTGGATAACGACTACTCCTTTTCTTCTGTCCAAATAACATAGGTCATAAAGTTCTTTGTTCTCGCTGGACAGAATCCTCCACCAGTAAATTTACTCGAAGATACTTTTTGCATGACTATGATTGAACAAAGAATCGTATACCTGAGTGTGGAAGGATACCTGCAGAAGACATACTTTAATGTACAAAAAAGCGCCCGACAAGAAGCGATGCACAAAGTATCGTGTATTCACGCAAAATTTGAGGAGGATCGCACCCCTTGAGGTATGATGTAAGCAATCTATCCTAATGCAAACATAATCACAAATATCCCTTCAATTCTTCTAACCATTGAGAGCCTGTTCCCCACCTAATTCATATTTCCTACCCTTAATTTGCAGTTGGCCCTTTCCTATTTTTTCATTATATCCCCTTCTAAATTTGGAAAAGGTGGGTATCTAAAAAGCTCACCTTATCCTTTGCACTCCTTCATCTACATTAAAATAAATGGAAACAGCTGACACATCTATTATCTGGATGTATACATATACCGTTTCTCTATAATAACATTCCTATATAATAACATTTTTCTATAAAAGCTAAGTTTTTCCGGAACTAATTTTCATGTTATAATTTATGTTCTCTATAACAACACTTCGCTATAACAACCAAAAATATTCGGAACAAACGAAGCTGCTATAGAGAGGTTTGACGGTATATGTAGAGAGACTATAGTCACTTAAAATATAGTATTAACATATGTATTTTGTACCAAAAAAATACTGTGCATTCAATTTTGCTGGCTTGAGATTTTTCTTTTACGCTCAAAACTCATACGAAGATCCCACTCACCTTCCTTCAAATTCAAATTTTACAATTCCAAAACAAATCAAATTTACATAGCATCCCATTCAATCACACAATACCGCACAAAATTGAAAACTTAGCAGGCCATTTATAGTACATATGGGCGACAATGGCATTGATTCAGCTTTGAACCTTGCCACTTTGTTGTTAACCAGAATCACATAACAAAGGAAAAGAACATATAGGCATTTGAATTATAAATGATTCAAGAAAAGGTAGGTATTTCATTTCTTTCTACATGTATCTTGGATTGGAGGGGTGGAGATCAATCTCTTGTGTCCAAGCAGATCTGTCTTGAATGTGCAAGTGCCAGTAGGTCTGCGCCAGCGCGTCCGGATCCATCAAACCGTCCCTTCCTACACTTTGTTGTTGTTGTTGCTGTTGCTGTTGTTCACCAACCAACGGTCTATTATGTGAAGTCGATACCATTGATCCCCTGCAAACACAACTCAAGAAAGTAGCACCTTAACATAGGCTAACATTTAGTAGTTTATTCGTGCTTTTGGGAAGAACTCAAAACCATTTCTGAGGCCTGATACTAGATATGCAGCATATTAGGGTGATCCGCAGAGGCAGATTTAGGACGGATTCTGTGGGTCCATGCGCATAATAAGATCACATACTTATTACGAATTAGCTATCTTAATTAAATCCTGAATTCGCCTAACATAGAACGAGCAATGCATACTCTAAACCAAAAAGAAACCAATAGAAAAATTTGATGGACAGAATGACTACAAGCTCTGAGGCCAAAGTAGCAAATTGCTGTAGTCCAATCCTATCTGTAATATTCCTTTATCCATGCCCTACTGGCATAATAAGTAAAATTGTATTTATTTGGGGGGGGGGGGGGGGGGGGGGGATTT
>ML278070.1:46008-58085 GCA_005239495.1 Nicotiana undulata
GGGGGGGGGGGGGGGGGGGGAGTCAGTTCATTAATGCTAAAGAATTTCACTAGATCTTTCTGGTCCACAATCTTTAGTGAGGCTGACTTTCACCACTAAATTTATCCCTACAAGATTAAATGTGAGGATGATCAACATTTCTGTTTAAGTAGGAGGAGACTAGCTAGATCCTCATTACATTCGGATTTAAGTTATATTTATACACGGGGGTCAATTCAATTAAACTAATTCTAGCAAGTTATTACTAAAATTTTCAGGCTACCACACTAGACTTGTCATGAAGAGTTGCCTGTTATTACAAATTAAAATAACCTAATAGTGTAAGAAATCTATACACAATTAGTAGGCGTTTGGACATAAGAATTGTAAAATTCGAAAAAATGGTGAAATTTATTTCCAAGTGGAAATGGTATTTGAAATTTAGTGTTGTGTTTGAACATAAATTTCAGTTTGTGTTGTTTTTGAAGTTTGGTGAGTGATTTGAGTGAAAATTTTGAAAAATAGTTTTTTTTTTTAGTTTTTCAAATTCTCAAAAATTTCCAAAATGCATATTCAAGTGAAAACTTAAAATTTTATGAATAAACGCTGATTTCGTAAAAAAGTGATTTTTTTTTTTGGAAAAATCTTCCATCAAATTTTAGGTCCAAACGGGCTCTTAATAAACATAACTTAAAACAGCGTACCAACCATCAAAGGATGTGGTGCAATGGATGCATATGTGACCGCTCTTCCTTAACCAAAGGTCTCGGGTTCGAGCCATGGGTATTAAAAAATCTTTGGTAGGGAGCCCTCCCCCGAATGGGGCCCTACGCGGTGCGGATCCGGATATAGTCGGGCTCCTATGCAAATACCGGACACCGAGTAGAAAACAAAAAAAACAGCTTAGCATGCCCATTTTAAGTTCCCTCCCTAATCTTAAGACCAAAGATGCCCCCAAATGTCAAAGAAAATATTTAGCTTGCCCAAAATTTTCATTTATAAACTAAACCATCTCAACGGCACCTTAATTACCATAAAAATTCCATCTCGTAGAATATCCAAAAAACTTTTTGATCCGAGTTGTCATTGTTGTAAAGGTAAAAACAACAAAAAGATTCCTGCATCTTCTTTGGATAAAGAATATTTTTAAAGGTAGCAACTTAGGCAGAAAAGGTTACCAAAACCAGCAAGGAATATATGAGTGGACAAGTGGAGGAGTACATGTACAATACAAAAATAAGAGAAAAGAGGACAAAGACAAACCTAGGTGCGCCGACGTTGCCGTGGATAATGACATGTGCCACGTGTATTCCAAGTGGTTGAAACTCTCTTGCTAGACATTGCGATAAGGCTCTCATTGCAAACTTTCCACAGCCTGTAATTTTTTAATTTCTTGTTTAGATCGAACCCAACTGAAAATATGTATCAAAGCAAGAAACTTAATTAATGACTTGCATAATTCAGAGTAGCCAGCAATGCCATTAAGAGAAGCTGAGCAACCACTGAAGAGAACCGTCCCTCTTCCTCTTTCTACCATTCCTGCTAGTACCTGAAACTTTATTGCATATATAACTTAAGTCATCTTTAATATATATATGCTGAAATCTAGATGTAATGTTGGGACCTGTTGAGCGCAGTGGAAGGCGCCGACGGAAGAAACGGCGATAGATTTCTCAAAATGTTCGACCCTAATATCTGTAAAATTTGTGGGGTCCCAAGAAACAGGCTGGTATGCATTGTAAACCAAGACTTCCACAAAACCAAGAGATAAAACTCCCTCAAATGCTTCCCTTACGCTTCGTGAATCGGAGCAATCGATTCGTATAGCAAACACTTGCGCCTTTTCTTCTCTTGCTATCTCGTCAGCAAATCTAGATAACCTACCTGCATTTACAATACACAAAAAGAGAGTTTTATTAACTACTACATTTTCAAAGAAATTTAAAGATTAAATCCCGAATCCGCTTCTGACTAACCCAAGTCACGGGCAAGTATAGCAACAGTATAACCTTCATGGGCGAACTTTCGAGCGATGGAACGGCCAAGATTAGGCCCTACGCCTACAATAGCGGCGATGCCTTTGGATGAGGCAGAAGAACTCGCCATGTTCCTCATCTTCTTTTTTAAACTTAGAGCGCCACTTTATCTTCTCACTTAATTATATGAATACGTAGAAAAAGAAATCAAATGCAACTACTTGTGCTTGAACTAAAAGTGTATGTATCTATACCCTAGCTAATACAGACTTATAATAGTGGTTTTTTTTGTGTGGATACGCCTAGATATTGTGTCGTCCTGTCGCTTTCTAAAGTCTGCTGCTTCCTTTAGAAGAGGCAATACATATACTAGTATAGTTTAATAGAGCTGGATGGTCTTTCCAAATTAAGTAATATGGTGGTATGTATATAGAAAGTATGGACTAGTACACTGCTCACTTCCATCCTAATGATTGAGCTTCTTTCAAGTATCAATTTCCATTAACAAAGTGTTGGTCGCCAAAATAAATGCCTTTCCTTTTCTATTTTTCCCCGGTCACCGCTATATTAAATATAGAGAAAAAAAATTGTAGTCGCTCTTGCTCTTGTCTGCAATAAGTGATTTTTTGATCTTTTTTTGTGGTTCAATATAAATGATTTTTTCAGATTTCAAGAATGAATTAATTATTTGTTTCTACATTATTCTTGGAGTAAATAACGTTGGAGTATGTGTTAGTAGTGTTATGTGAAGAGATAGTAAAGCTTAATATGGTCAATTTATTGCTAATTAATGTTAAAATATGAATCTCTTCATCTGTGTGAAAATAACAAAAAAATTATTTATTGTAGACCGAAGGGCGTATAATACATGTTATGAATACATTGCCTTGTGGATATCCAAATACTCATCTGCAAATAGTTTCTTGAACAAGCTCACAAGTTCTTGATGTTGTGTTAAAAAATAATTTTTGAAAGTTAAATTGTTTTATATACGTATTTTATTTGAAAAAGAATTAAAATTTTATAAGTGGAAGGAAAATTTTCACCCAATAACTGCCATAAACCAGTTTTTGAGCACTTAAAATTTTTCTCTAATTTTGTTTTAGAAAATTGATCATATTTCATGAACAAGTATTATTTTCCCAAAAAGAAAAAGGTTTAAACCAAGTCGCCTGGTCCTTAATAAAATACTAAAAATTATTTATGGCCAAAGTTGGACGGTCAAGAAGTGTTAGTAGGATTTGGAGATAGTAATTTGTGAACTCATGGTCAAATACCTTATGCATTAAGATTAAAGTTGTCCTTTCTCTACGATAATACTGATAAAATATTGAAATATTTAATCTTTTCATCTGAATACAAAGGGATGAAACTCCACTCTATTTTTCATCATCTCTATTTCCCCAAACTCCTTTATAGATTTATGATATTTGTCTTATTTATATAGCAAAGCTCTGATCATTTATTTACTTACAATACTAGAGTCAAATTCAATAACTTCTCTGACTAGTCTAAATGGAATACTATTGATAGTGAGAATTTATATAAAACTGACTTAGAATTAAAGCATATTAGTTATCGTTGTGGTACAATAACCTCTTCTAAAAGAAAAAAAAGAAAAGCTCTTCTAATAAAAGAGCAGTAACGATCAGACTATGGTTGGGTGGGTTCATTCATAATTTCATATAAAACCCCACGCAAGTTGCCATACAAAAATTAAAGAGCAGATGCAGTATCTTCCTTCCCCACAAGAGCAGTAAGCTTGTCCCACACCTTGGAGGGGCCCGCTTATCATTCACTTATAGGAGAAACTAACAAAATTAATCAATTAACAAAATAAGTATTTCCGTACCTAACTAGGTACTGGTGGAAATGTTTCTATTATTACCGTCTATACTATTAGAAATCCGCTAAAAACTAATCTAAAAAACAAACCAAAATTGGTCGGTTATGACCAATTATCGACTAAAACGCGATCATTTATGTGTGGACGGTATTTTAACGGTCGGAAAGGCATACCGACCAAAGTTGGTCGGAAATTAGCGACCAACGTTGGCCGGTTAATTAAATTAAAGAAAACATATTGCAAAAAAAAAAAAAAAAATCCGATCAAAGTTGATCGGTATTTTAATTATGTAATCAAAATATTCACCATCCGGGAATCGAACCGGGGTCTGTAATGTGGCAGGATACTATTTTACCACTAGACAATTGGTGCATTTTGTTTTAAGACTGTTTTTATTTGATTTATACTCGTTAATTGTATTTTCACACGAAAATAACCGACCAAAGTTGGTCGGTTTTTTAAACACCGGCCGAATTAACCGACCAATTCGTTTTTTTAATATTAATTTTTATTTATTTTAATTGAAAAACCGACCAAAATTGGTCGGTTTTTTGAAAAATAAATTTTGCGGGACTCAAAAATAGTTTCCCGTATTTTTGCGCCAGAGAAAACCGACCAAAGTTGGTCGGACATTCACAAAAAAATTGAAAAATAAAGTATTTTGAAAAACCGACCAACTTTGATTGATTTTTGCCTAATTTTTAGTAGTGGTAATTGGATGGGAATAAAGTCTTGTACCTACTAGATAGAGAACAAGTGTGTGCTCGTTTAGAATTACTTACAGCTCCATTTTTGGATTTAAGAAATTTTTTGACAGAAAATACTGTTTGACCAAAAAAGATAATCTTTGTTAAACTAATTAATCAGTTATCAAAGAGGTCAATCCTAGTTAAAGCTAATAACTTCAGATCTTAGGTTAACTATGTAGATGATGTAGGCAGTTGCGAGACAAATTTAATGCACTATATATTAAATGCGTCGAATGCAATGATATGTTAGAAATATCAGGTATTAAACATCAATGAATGACACCAAACGTAAATAAAGAGGAAGATTCACTCAATATTAAATGAGGTGGATGATTCCTTCCTCTAATAATGATAAATGACAAGAATATATGAGAATAAAAAAGACTTTCTTGGATCTGGTGGAAATGACAAGGAATAATCCAAAATGACGAATCTCTTTAAAAATGTGTTCTTTGTATTTTTCTCAAGAGCTTGCTTTTGAAAAGAGTTCTTATCATATAGAATACATGCATTTTGCCCTATCTCTAATCTATTTATATGGGATATTTCCAAAGAATCCTAAAAATACAAGCAGAGAGAATATTCAATAGGATATTCCCTCTGAAGATCTCAATACAAAACTAGTTGTTACTAATATCTGCTCTACTCGACCTCGGCCGTGGTTGACTGCTTGGCAACTGGTTCCGTTGATCACTGGTCGACCTCAGTCAAACTGCCCATGATAATTTATAAATTACTCATGATAATCTTTTCGTGCTGAATTTCCTCAGTCTGATTTTGACCCATACAGTTAGTCCCTCCGCTTATCGAGGTTGTCTTTTGGTCGACCTCGATGAGCAGACTTAATTAGTCGTAGTCGAGAAATTCATGTGGTCAAGTCGAGTAGTGAATATCACAGCCGAGATGGTAACGTGGAGCTTTAAGAACCACAAATTATTGTGACATTGGTTCAGAATGACGTCACAACATCATGCGTCATTATTACGCGTCTTCCCGATGCGGTGCATCGCTTCCCATGCCCCTGATCTTTGTGCATTGGCGATTGATTTTCTCGATGTGGGTGTCTGTGTTCTCTATAAATAGGGATTGGAGACCCTTCGAGTGATCCTTTAAGTTTTATAGCATTTGAACCTGCATATTTTCATCTCTTCATTTATTCTTGTGTTCTTGCTCCCGTTGCTTCCATTTTCCCACCCTTATTCTCCTTTCTGGTTTGAGCGATTTCTGTTACTTCTAGATCTTTCGAGTTCGTATCTTCTGCATTTACAAGCAACTAAAAATGGTCAATGCACCTTCTAGCTCTGTTGAGCCTTCTGATCCAATCTCACTAGCAGTGAGAATGCCTCCTCACGACGATGAGGCTGCTGCTGTTGCTGAGGACGAAAGCTTTCCCACCGTAGAGGAAATAATTCCTCATAGTGACAAAGTCAGGTTGGACTTCTCGAAATCGCCTGGGGACGAGCCTGAACCTGTAGAATCCGAAATGAACGCGGCCGCCCTCGCTGAGCTTAGGGCCAAGTACAACATCCCGGCCCATATCGACCTAATCCCGGCTGGCCGCGGCATAATACATATTCATCGCCCTGGATATTCTGCATTTTACGCATATCCGTTCTACGTGGGCTATTCTCTTCCTCTTCCTCCGTTGGCGGAGGAATTATGCCGCTATTACGACATTTGCTCGGCTTAGCTCTCCCCCCCTATATTTACAAACTCTTCCTTATGTTGATAAAGTATGCGGAGCTGGCCAACCGCGGGATTTCCATCCATCATTTGCTGCACCTCTTCGCCCCAAGCTTTCATAGGGGTACGATGTTACACCTTCGCCACGAGGGACCAAGGGAATGGTGGTGAAGATAGACGATAAGGCCAATTGTCGGTTTTGGTTCAACTTCTTCCATATAAAGACCGAGCACGTGGTGGCAAATCCCAATGGATTCCCTGAAGCGTGGAATTTTTCCCTTAAGTAGTTTTTTCGATCGATTGCTTGTTTTGTTTATCTCAGTGGTGACCTAATCGTTCCTCTTCTTCTTTTGTAAAGCCGAGAAAGAGCCTCCTTCATTGGTTGCTGACATTCATGACTGGGTGAGTCAAGTTTTTCCCCCACACTGCGGGGATCCGTGAATGGTCGGCGTTCCACAAGAAGTTTGGGTGTAAACCTTCTGCGACCGGTGAGTCATTCATTTTTGACCTTTTGTTGCTTTGGCCTTCATGATGTATTCTTTTCCTTCCCTTCTCTTCTGTAGTAGGGTTAGTTTAACTTCTATTTTTGTTGTCAGGTCGGAGGGCTTCGAGAAAAATATAGGCTTCTACTCCCGTTTTTCGTCAACCAGGTGTTGCGACTGGATCTCTACTTGCTGAGACTGCGGGAAAGTCCATTTAGATGGTTACTCCTTCTCAGATCCCGACATTGCGCAAACCTAGCAGACGGGCGGTGGCCCTATCAGTGGAGTCTCCGACTTCTCCTGTGTTACACTTGGTAGACGAGTTGTCACCGAGTTAGGAGGAACTGGTTCCACTGAAAAGGCAGATGGTGGAAGTTGTTGACGCGGCAGGTGGAGCCGAGGGGTCGACAAGGGGCGATCCTGAGCTAGCCATGGCTTCATCTGAGGGCGAAGTGGATTTTTCTACTACGACTTCGCCGCCTGCAGAGGTTGCAGAAGATGCTCCTTTGCCTGAAGTCATTGTTGAAGAAGGGGGGAGACCAGAGGCGGCGGAGACCGTGCCGAGGAGCGATCCATCACCTTCAGGACAAGTTGATGTTCCTCCCTAAACCGAGGAGAGAGGGAAGAGAATGGACGTGGATGACTATGAAATCGGTTCTGACGTCGACCCCGAAGAGGTGCGGATGTTCACCGAGGGGTTTACTCGAGTAGAGGTCAGGCTAGAGGGATCCACCCGCACCATAGTCGTCCCCTTGGACCACGACTTACTGGTGAACACAGAGAACGTGGTTCCCTCTTTGGGTCCTCTCTGCTCTAACACCGAGGGTAGGACTTTGCAGACGTTCGACGATGCCGCTCTATCGTCAGGAAGCCGTAATGGCCTTGAGGGTAAGTTTATGATCTTTCTAGTTCTTGTATCTTACATTCTTCCTCTATTTTTTTAGATCGACTTCCTTCTTCTGCTCTCTTTTTTCATCAAACCATCATTCTAGAGATTGAGAATGCCCGCCGAAAAGAGAAACGTAGGGCTATTTTCAAGAAAATGGAGGCGAAGTATCGTGAGTGCCACGCCAAGAACCGTGAGATATGCAACTGATTTGTCATGGACAACAACTTCCAGGCCCTTAGGGATGAGCTGAAACAGAAAGACAATGAACTTGTGAGAGTCATCGACTAATGTAGCGAGCTTGAGGCAGCACTTAGAGTGAAAGAGGACGAGCTCGAAGTGAGCAATGGGGTCGAGGCTGAGTGTGCCGACCATCAAGATCAAGTGGAATCCCTGCTGGCTGAACTTGAGCAGAGTTTGATCAGATCTAACAACTTAAGTGATGAGTTGATCGAAAAAGTGGCAGAGTTGGAGAAGGGCGATGAGACCAGGGTGGAGTCTTTGGTGAAGGTGGTGGTGTTGGAAGATTCCATCCGCGTCCTCCGGTCTGAGCGGGTGAGTGATGCGGAGACGACCGTGCTCAAGGAGGCAAGGCTTGATGAGCGTATTGGGGGGCTTGAGAAAGAGGTTTCGAACCTTAGTGATCTGATCACCGTTCTTAAGGAAGAAAAGGCGCAGTTGTTGGACCGACCGTCTTCCTCTCACACTTCCACTTTTCCCGATGTTGCGCGGGATTTGTATGAGAAGTGGATCCATGCCGAGGCCCAGTTAGACATATTTAGGGACTTGATGACGCCAGGGAGAGTTGCTGACGAGTTTGAGGATGCTCATGCTAAGGCGCGCCCAACTCGGGTCGCCTGTGGTTATGATCCCTCTACGCCAGTGACCAGTGATGGTGAAGATGACTTGGACGGGATTGAGAAAGGTGCTTGGTATGATGACGATACTCATACGGCGAGGATGGAGGCAGGGACAATGCTGCTGAATAGTTATACTTGTGATTTTTTGTTTTTACTTTTGTGGGCGTCTGTTAAGCCCTTATAAGATATTTTTTGAATTAGAATGCTACTTTTGATGTTTGTTTCTGAGCCTGCTTTATTTTATCTTACATAGTTTCCTTGTTTGGTTGCCTGATTAGAAGAACTCTGGATTTAATCTTGGCCGTGTTGGCAGGTGTTAACTCGAACGTGGTCTAGTGTGACTTTAATTAGTTCGAGCGAAGTCGAATGTCACCTTAATTGATTTGAATGAGGTCGAATGTGAGTTTATTCGAACGAGGTCAAATGCTACTCTTAATTAGTTCAAACGAGGTCGAATGTGAGTCGATTCGAGCGAGGTCGAATTTTACCCTTAGTTAATTCGAATGAGGTCGAATGTGAGTTGATTCGAGCGAGGTCGAATGTGAGTTGATTCGAGCGAGGTCGAATGTTATTCTTAATTAATTCAAATGAGGTCGAATGTGAGTTTATTCGAGCGAGGTCAAATGTTATTATTAATTAATTCGAATGAGGTCGAATGTGAGT
The DNA here is from genome assembly GCA_005239495.1 of Nicotiana undulata. Taxonomy (NCBI): domain Eukaryota; kingdom Viridiplantae; phylum Streptophyta; class Magnoliopsida; order Solanales; family Solanaceae; genus Nicotiana; species Nicotiana undulata. The sequence goes on from ML278070.1 coordinate 55,133, forward strand.
TGATTCGAGTGAGGTCAAAAATTACTCTTAGTTAATTCGAACGAGGTCGAATGTGAGTTAAATTCGAGCGAGGTCGAATGTTACTCTTAATTAGAGTGATGAAATCCTCGGTTTTGTGACCCAACTTCTGGTGGAATTCGCAGAGGGCATTTGACTTTCTGGTGTTCGGGTCAGACCTCATCTTCTGCAGCCACTTCACTTTTGGGCTGAGCTTCTCAAGGGCGTAGACTATTTCTGAGGGAGAAACACAGAAATTGTGAGCACATAGCAAGAGAGGCATACCTTTATCGCTTTAGTGAGTCCCTGTTTGCGGTCTAGACGGGATGTCGCCGTGACGGGGAGGCGGTATGATGGCGGCTCTAACATATGGTTGATGTTTTTCACGGTTAGGCCACAGACCAGCAAGGTCTCTTCTGTTGTCGTTCCTCCGGTCTTTCCTGGATTCTATCAGTACTGAGTTCAACCGTTGAGTTTGCCCGTTGAGGTCGTCGTCCGCTCGTACTTCAGCGCAGTAGGTGTTGTGTATCTCGTCCCAAGTGGTGGGGGGATACTTCATGAGTCGGCTTAATAACTTTCTGGTCTCCCTTGAACTGCTCCTGTTTAACCCATTCTGGAAAGCTGCTATTGCCATTCCTTCTGATACATTTGGTAAGGTCATCCTCACACGGTTGAATCGCGAGGAAGTCTCTTAGCCCTTCGTCGGGTGACTGTTTAATGGAAAATATTATCACGCCCCTTTTTCTCGCGAAATCGAGTTTCGACACGTGTCAACTCTTTTAAGGAGGTATTAAAAGAGGAGAGTCGTCACCTAACGATTTAAGGTGCGTTAGGGCACCTATTTGCAAATGACTCAGGTTTGACTAGTTTGCATCACCAAAGATCAGGCAAGGTCGAAATCACCTCGAAGAGAATGTGTTAGGCACTCTTCAAGGTCCATAACTATGGGTCCCAACCGAACTTGAATTATATGAATTAGTTGGATAAACAAAGATATAGAGAGTAAGAAGTTTGAGAAATTTTAATATTATTAAATACTTTAAGTAAATGAGCACAAACCTTTGATTCAAAATAAAAGGGAAATAAGATGGGGGTCCTAAGTTTTTTAGCCTAAAGGATCACCCCGTGCAATATAAATAATACTTCGTAACTCCCTCGAGATGGGGTGTTACTCATATTATTCAGCGGGCACATACTATCATCTCCTGCTACCCGATTACTATCTTTAAGTTATTACCTAAAGCACACTAGTTCAATTATAATTCGTGCCTTATGCGTGCACTACCTGTCCCATACCTATGGTCCAGGAGGCGTTGGACCTCTATTTTGGGTGGTTCTAGACTTTACTTAGGTTGCTCAGAAAATGTCAAAACTAGGCGACATAAAAACCATGTTGGACTTCACATATAGGCAGTTAAAGGCTCAAGTTAGCCTCCACACTTAAACAACAAATGCACGGGAAAACAAGTTTTTATGTTAGGCAGTTCAAGATTAAGGAGCTTAAATCCCTATATACATGATTTCTATGTGATAAGGCATCAAGGCATGCAAGCAGTCTTAGGAACCTGCATTATTCATGGACATGATTGCATAGGTTATTGCACATTGATTAGCGATATGACAAATTCTCAGTTATTAGTCCTATAGATGTTGCGCCTAGGTGATTTATGTAATAGAAGGAGTAAAAACTTATAATTACTCATGCTTTTGACAACGGCCTAAGTGAGAGATGAACAATGTTAAAAGGGGTGTCATTACCAGTTATTAAGGCAACAGTGGCATCCTATAGGCAGGATTTCTAACGATTAACACTTGGGAACTTGATTTTATTGTTAAATCTTATAGGCAGGTTCTCTAGGTGAATAATGCAATGTAGTAAGAAACGAAATGCTTAGAGTCCTATAGGTATGATCTCTAGTGGGTATGCTGCAGTCATTATCAGGTATCTCGCTGTATTCCATGTATTTCATCGTATTCAATGTCTTTAGTGTCTTCTACTTTTTAAATATATCCACTCTATTTAACTGTATTCAAGTAAGTTATATAATTTTAAAGCTTCACTTTGTTTCACTGTTTTGTCCAGCAATATATATTCAGCAATATGTATTCAATGTATTATAGAATGTATTCATATATTTTTTTAATTAATATAATTTATGTATTCAGATGTATATTTGTATTCAAATGTATATGCAATATGTATGTCACGCCCCCAAACTAGGGGAGGCACGACTGGCACTCGATATTGTATTCGATCTAGTTAGCCACTAAACATACTAGCTAACTAAACTGGGGGCCCAACAGATCGGGCAGCACAACATCTGAAATACTAAGCCTGGACCGTTAAGGTCATGACCTGAATAACAATAAGTCATATAAACAAAGGTAGACAAGCCAAAATAATAAAGTACTAGCTGGCCGACGAGGCCGCGACTGAAGACATACATGCCTACACACATATATATATACATGCCAAGCCTATGGGCTGGAGACTGAAAGCTGCAAAAAGAAACCCAGAATACTGTGTCCACCATAGCCTCTAAGAGTATCATAAGCACTGTCGGAACAAGGCCCCGACTATACCTAAACTGTACAACAAAAGTAACCATCCTATGAAAGCTCCAGGAAGAGGTGGAGCTTACCAACTCACAGCTGAACCCCAAAATCCTAGCGGAGGGGTCGATCAGAGTCCCTACCTGGACCTGCACGCACGAAACAAAAATGCAGTGTCCCCAGGCAACGGGACATCAGTACGAATGAAAATGTACTGGTATGTAAGGCAGAAAGTAGAACCATACATAGCTGATGTAAAAAGGGTAATAGAGATACCACCTGACACTGAAACTCTGATAGCCTCCGTGGATGACATACGACCTCATAGTAATCAAATATTCATGGTATGCGCGTGTAATCGTATGTCGTGAATACATATATATTGATGCAAATGCATGACATA
>ML278073.1:0-16742 GCA_005239495.1 Nicotiana undulata
CCCCCCCCCCCCCCCCCTCTTCGGGGGTTATGTCTCTGTCAGACCATCGGGACCAGCTCCCTCAACATACTTTTCCTTGTTATCTTCAACCATTAGCTTCGACATCAATAGAAATGAAGAACTTAACGTCGATCTCATCCGTTTTGGACTGCTTTATATCCTCCAAGAGATGGAAGCCCTTAGCATGAATCTCTTCGAGGGTTTCCCTCCTAGATCTGCATCGGGCATAATCATTGCTCCTTATCTCTCTATCAAAAGCCCCCCTCAACTCTTTCCGAGCGTCAGTAGCTTCTTTTAAGTAGACAACTGCCTTCTTATCAACCTTTACTCGGACCTCTTTAGCTTCGGCTCGAGCCTCTACGACTTTGAACTTCATCTTCAAGAGATAGGTCTCAATCTTAGCTATCCTGCCCGCCTGAATCGGGTCACCCTCTTGAGCACTATGGAGTTGAATTTCAAGGGCAGAGACTTTAGCCAAAGTGTTCTTTCTGGCCGCGACAAGGGCGTCCTTCTGCGCCCTCAAATCATTGCACTCAGCGTTAATCGGGTTGAATTCACCCCAAAGGTATTCCACCCCGTCTTCATGCTCACGGGCTCAAGTCAATTCCGATCGAAGATGTTCCAACTCTTTTTCCTTCTTGCTTCAAAGAAGCCTAAGGGATCTTTCCCCTTTCAAGGATTTACGCAACCTGGTATCGCAGTGGGGCAGCTCAGACTTAAATTTGTCGAAGGCCTACAAGAAAGAAGGTTCGATTAAGAAAAGAAGAAAGTACAAAGTTAGAAAAAGTTATAATAACATCAAAACTCACCATAGAGCAGAGTCGCTGGGCTTCCTTGAAGGTTAATTTCGCATCTAGCAGCTCAGTCTCATTGGCCCCGGTAGTATTTCCCGACATCCGTGAACCAGCTCCCAAGTTAGGTAGTGAAGGGCCTTCGCCCCTCCTCTCTTGTGGAACCTCTCCCTCGAAGCTAGGGGCATCGGGCTCAGCAGGCTTGAAAGCCTCGGGAGGCCTCCTAGCTCGAGCCATAAATGAAGAGCCATCTTCCTCTAATGCATTGACACCCACAGATCGACCAATAAATATAAGGTCTTCGTCACTGGATGCACCCTCCCCACGCCCCCGGGCATGTCCCGCTTTGCTATGAGTATCCACGTCTTCTGAGGATCTTTTCCTCTCATTATATTTCCCTGGATCAGAAGTCTAAGGTCCTCCATCCTCCTTGAAGGGGATGGTCTCACCTCATAGAGCTCACCGATGCATGCAATAAAGGAATTAGTGTACGTAAAGGAAAGTACTCCCCATGAGAAGAACTACATAGCACATACCATGGTATTTAGCCTCCCATTTTCCCTTAGACAAATTTCGCCACTTGCGTTTGTCATAAGTCGAAGAGGTAGCCAGCTTGCGAGCCCAATCCGCAAGATCGGGGACCTCATTCGGCATCCACGAGATCGATGCGGAGAAAGGAAAGGAAACATTCTTACGGAGTCTGACTCCACTGAGAACAAAAATAGTAATGTGCGGCGTATTACTTACGTTTGAAATTCTATTTCTCGTGGAACGGCAGGAACTCCGCAGGAATGATATCAACAATCCTCACTCGAATAAACTGATTCACCCACCCTTGATCCCTATCCTCATCATCGGTGGCAATAAAGGGCTTGGTGGACCGGCGTGGTAGTGTAATTAGACCTCGGTATTTCAAAGGCCGATTCAACCTAATGAGACGGAAAAGAGTGAACTCAAGCTCAACGTTTTCGACAAAAAATCTCATCATCAGCACGATCCGCCAGAAAGACGGATGGATCTGAGCCAAAGTAACCCGATACCTTTGACAAAACTCGAGCACGTAAACTCGAGCACATCGAGAGGACCCAACGTAAAAGGGTACGTATACACATTCAAAATTCCCTCTACGTGGGACGTGATATCCTCTTCCCGGGAAGGTATCTGCAACATCACCATTTTTCCCCATCCGCAGTCTCTCTTCACATCATCGAGGTGTCTCTCTTCTATTGATTGAATATACCTCGACGCATGTTCTCGGTGGCCTGGAACATTGAGAGGTTTCTCCATCGCAAAGTCTCTCATCGAGATGAAACAATTCGAAGTTAGCTCGCCAAATGCCAGTGGTGTACCACCGACCGAGCACGAAGCAGAGGTGCGACCTCCCTCTTTCTGATGAGCGGGTTTAGACATGGTATCTATAACTCCTTCAAAACAAGGGAGGGAGGTGAAAACTCCGGCGGAAGCTTTAAACTGAGACGATGGAAGAACTGGTTCAAGAAAAAAGAATTCTATAGAGAAAGATAGTTGCGCAAAGCAGTAAAGCTCCTAATGAAAGAGAAAGCAAGTATATATAAGAAGAGCGTCGACTATTCATTAAATTTTATAGCCAATCAACCCTGACAAAGCAATTATGACTTTTGGGGAAATGTACCGACGGGGCCATTTTGGTAACTTCACGGTCATGTCATAGGAATGACGTCACCACATAGCGTTCGAGGGATTGGGGAGTCAAATCAATTCCTTACCAGCCCAACCTAGGAAAGGCATGTAATTGAAATTTGAGCAACCCGATCTCAAGGGGCTCTATTACTCCAAGACAGAGTTCGAAGGAGTTAAATTAAAGTTCGAGCTCAACTTTTGCATAAACACTAAAAGGCAAAACTTTGAAGACATTGAACGAGAAAATCCTTTGCATTCCAAAAATATATGTACAAAGGTGCTATTACAAAACTCCCATGCAGAGCCCATATACAAAAAAAGAAGAATTGAAAAGAACGAAGAAGGGCCTAGTCTTCTTCTCTGCTGCTCTCCGATCCGCTAGCGGAACCCTCGTCGGAAGTAATCTGCGCCACCGAATCCTCTTCCAAAGCCTTCGCTTCTTCGATTTCGGCAGAGAGATCGAAGCCCTTGGTGTAAACTTCCTCGAAGCCACACCTTCGAGCTTCTAGTCGAGCATTATCGAGGGCACAGGTCAAATTGAGCTCGGCTTCTTCAGAGATCTCCCTGGCACGAGCATTCGCTGCAGCCGCATCTTCCCGATATGAGATTATGAGTGTGTCGGCTTCAGACTTGGCCGTGGACAGTGCGGCAATCGATTCAACATGAAGTGCCTTATATTTGTCAGCCTCCTCTCTAGCACCATGAAGGAGACACTGAGTCGAGGCCAAATCATTCCGAAGAGTACCCCTCTCCGAGGCCATGCTATCCTTGTACCACTTCAGCTCGAGGATCTCGGCATCTTTGGCCATAATCTTTTCCCGAAGCTGCCCCGTTAAGGCATCGTTTCGCTCAATCTATAAGAGCCAAGTCAATGTAATAAAAACCAAGTTATAAAACAAAGGGAAATTTCATGAATACCAAACTACCTGTTCGGCGAAGTTGGCCCGTTGGTGGAGTGCTTTCTCCAACCTTGCTTGGAAGCCACTTAATTCCTCTTCCTTTCGGGCGTATAGAGTCTTTAGCTCATTCGACTTCAATGTGAGTTTTTCAGACTCCTCCTCATAATGGGTCAGTTCGTCTCGTAACTTGGAGAAAGCCTTGTCGTACATCATCGTGGCCTACAACACAAAGGGAAGAAGTTAGAAAAACAAAAACAAAAGCTCGAAGCATAAATATTATGTCAAGAAGATACTTGTTTTTGGAGTTTCGTAGCCTTCTCGAGAATAATTGGGGCGTCGAGATCGCTCTCCTCTTCAACATCGGCGAAAAAATCTCCAAATGCATCATTCTCTCCCTGGATACCCCCACATCAGGAGTCTCCCTGTTCTGGGCATCCCGTATTTTCCTTGGAGAAAACGACGGGCCTGATGGAAGATCTCCTATGATATCAACCTCTATCAGAGCTTCCTCTCGCCCTCGAAGTGTCTTAGAGATGGATCCTCCGAATTCGCCAACCAAGTGCTCATCGACACAAGTTATATCCTGTTCAATGGCCGGCTCGATGGCTCCATTCAAATCCTCTCGAGGGTTTCCTCAATTCAAGGTGGGACCGCATCGGCCACCTCTGACTCGGCAGTCTTTTATTCTGCAACCTTCGAAGCATCACCGCTTCATTTTGCCCCAAGTACCAGTGGGAAATCATCATCATCTTCGTCTTTAGTACGAAGGCTCTCAGCAGCTGCCGGAGTTAAGACCATTGCATCCCTAGGCTTTTGAGCCCTAGCTCCCTTTGGTTTCGGGGACTCCGCAGGTGTCTCTTTCTTTCTCTTTTTGTCTTTGGCAGGTTTTTGGGTCTCCTCTTTTCCAGGAGGAGGCACTCTGATTGAAACGGCTTCCCCGAGGCCTGTACAAGCATAAAATGTCAAACATACCGCCAAGGAATCTATATATAAGGAATTTAGAAGTAACAATGGTGAGGGCGTACCATGATTTTCGAGTTTTGACCAAATCACGCCCAACGCGCTTGTCATATGAGGAGGTGGAGTCTAAGAGTTTAACCCAGCCCGGGAGGTCCTTGGCCGCGCCGGGGAACCACACGGTGGCTACGCAACCAGAAGAGAATCAATACAAAAATGAAAGGAATTAATTCAAAATGGGAAAAAGAGCTTTTAGATGATAAAACATGCTCGGTGTAACGACACTTACATCTCATATTCCATTCCTTAGGGAATGGCATCTTCTCGGTAGGGATGAGGTTCGAAGTCCTGACTCGAACGAAGCGGCTCATCCAACCCCGGTCTTTATCTTCGTCGATGCTTGCAAAAAATGCTTTGGTAGATCGACGCTACAGTTTGACTAGACCCCCTCGATAGAGACGAGGGTTATACAATCTAGCCAGATGATCGAGGGTGAAAGGCATCCCCTCGACCATGTTAGAGAAATATCTAATCAAATAGACGATTCTCCAGAAAGAAGGATAAATTTTACCAAGCGTCACTCGATATTGTCGGCAAAAATCGAGGATCACCGGGTCTATTGGTGGAGAAGAGGAATCAACGGCACCTAAGGTGAAGGGATACGTATATACGCTGAGGAAACCATCTTTGTGTGTAGCTATATCCTCTTCCGAGGAAGGGATCTCCACTTGTAACGCCTTTCCCCAACGCCAATCTATTTTTAACTTCTCTACATGGGTTACTAGACTAATGTACCGAGACATGGGCTTGCATCGGCCCGGTACCGAAGAAGGTTTATCAATTTTAAAATCGGAGGATGTCTCGAAGGGTCCAGGAATACACTCCTCAATATGTGGAGGTGCTGTTGTTTTGCTCTTAGATGGGCGTGACGAGGAAAGGGGCTTTATCTTTTTGTGGGACTGTCTTAGATGTTTTTGCCATGGTTGTAATAAAATTTCGAAGTAAGAAGAGAAAGCTGATGCAGAGATAAATACAAGAAGAGGTAGAAAACGGATTGATGTTGATGGAGATTTTAAGATTTGAAGATGCCGTAAAAGTGTAAAAGGCAAAGAATTGAAGTATTTATAGGCTCCATCTAAGCATGTTGGAGGAGTTGGAAGGGCGACCAATGGCGGTTCTTGGGCTTTTCGAGAACCTTGTTGACAAGACCTCTGTACAACTTCTCTGTCACACCATTTAATGGTCTCATGTGGCTGACGTCACAACGAGGGTAACAGAGATGCAAGAATTCAGGATCGTTTCTTATCATTTCATTCTAAGAAACGCGGGGACTATTTGTATACAGTCAAAATCGGGGAATGCAAAATTTCAGGCTTCTACGACGTTTCAAGGCTGGTCTCGTGGGATCGGAGCTGAATCTGAGGGCCGACCCCGAGGTGCATCCCTTGACAAAGTATATCGAAGGCTCATCCCAGCATGCCTCAAGGCAGGATAAAAATCGAAGACTGTCAGGGAAATGCGGGAAATTCTCAAGGGCGCGTGCTTAGAGCTTACAAGGTCTACAAGGATGGTTCGAGTCCGTACTGAGCCATTATACAATTGTACCAATAGCATTTCTTTGTAATAATTAGACATGTACTATGTTGGGATTCCCCTGTCTTATATAAAATGGACTCTTGTCATTTTGTAACACGCATGAATATTCAATACTACAGAACATTCTCTGCTTTTCTTGCTTAAACGTGCTCAACAATTACTCTACAGATTTATTGCTCTTTATTTATTGTCTTTATTAATTGTTCTTCATTTATTGCCCATTATTAGCCGCAAAAGGCGATCCTCGAGGCCCCCAATATCATTGGTTCTTCATCGATTGCTCATTATTAACTGCCCTAGCTAGACCTCGAGGCCCCCTGTTCCAGCCAGCTCGAGGCCTAGCCCTGTGACAACATTGGTTTGCATATCTTACTTTTCTTACTCACACTTAACATTTCCTATCTAATAACTAGTATTAAGATAAATCACATAGGTTTTAGAACCACAAAATCAAATATAATTATTAATAACATTTTCAAGATAAACAAGTTGTTTGAGACAAGTAAGAGCCCTTATAAAAATCACATAGTGCTAACTATGAACAACCATTAAGTGGTTAAGAATTTCAATAATAAAGATTTAGATTTTATTTTAGATTATTATAGCATCATCCAAATGAATTGTTGTTCGAGTTGGTTCGACGTATTGTCTCTCATCGATCTGTTTAAGCGACCTTAGGTTTCTCGATATTACAATATGGGACATCCGGAATGTCCTCTAGAGGTTTACTTTTACTTCAGATTAGCAACACAATAAAGACCGTAAAACAGTGCTACACATTGGAATTTAATTTCAACCAGACCGGCCTGATGTATATACAATTAATTGAATAACTTGCCAACTCTTGATGTTTATTTTAACTTAAGTCCCTTCCCAATAAAAATTCAGACCAATTAAACAAGAAAGAAAAAGATAAATTGAGAGTCAGATAACAATCGAGTAAAATTCACGAGTGAAGTCTAGGGAGAATAGTGTATACGTAGATCTTGTCCCTACTCCAAGGAGTAGAGAAGATGTTTCCGATAGACCATTAGTTCAAGAAAATAAAAAAAAATTTATCAGTATCAGCAACAAAAATTATAAAATAATAATAGCATCATAAGAACCAAAAAATACAGCCGGTACTAAGAAAAACGGAAGAATTGAGAGTCGGGCAGTCGTTTCTTAAATTTTAAAATGAACGTTCTCACTTTATGATATATATATATATATATATATATATATAATACATGTATTTACTTTGACGTGATGGCGACATCGTGTGCAGACAAATGTTTTCCTATTGTTTATTATTTTTTTCCTTTTCTCGGGTTTCCCTTCATCCAATGTTTTACCTTAGACATAGATTCGTATTTGTTATTTGGGATTTTAATTTCCAGCTTCAAGAATGGAATTTGTCAGACATTTGAATTACTTAATCTGAATGTTGTAAGTCCACCACATTATGATTTCTTGCGTGGCAACCGTTGTTTCATATATTTTTATTATATTTTCATATTTTGTTAGTTGTGAGCACGTGATTTTTTATCCACCATATACTCCTACAAAATTTAATACAATAAATTAATTTTATAAATTTTTGTTGAATTTTAGTGATTAATTGTGAATTATTTGTATTTGCATATTTATAATTCATCTTTCAAAATTATTAAAATTGCATCACTATTATCAAGAAATTATGAATTTATTATTAGTAATTAATTGAACTAAATAATAGACGAATGATAGTTATTTGATGTAGTGCAGTTTTAACAACTAATTACTAAGATTAATCATTTTTATCCAATAAATAATGGATTTAATTAGGAGTATAAACTTAGTTGTTTTTATTCTCAATTAATCTATTATTAGATGAAAATAAAGTTTAGAATTAATTATTACATTTTTTAAATTAGGCTTTAGTCTTAACTAAAATTGACTTAGGCTTTATTAATTCTAGTATACTAATTCGGGCCCAAACCTATCTCTAGGATACCCATATACCCAGGACCAAAAACTACCCGGTCCAACCCCAGCCCTGTCCTAAAATGACCCAGTTTAAGCCTTGCTTCATCTCCAACCATTGGATCCTCTAGATCCAACGGCTCACAACCCCTAAGTATAAGACTGTCCCAAAGCTCCCCCCTACCCCCTCAAAACTCAAAGTATTACACCCCTCAGAGACCCGTCTCTCTCTCTTCTCTCTAATTTCACCGGAGCCACCATCCCCCTGCCCAAGCTCCGTCGTTCCTCCGCCGTGCTCCGCCGGCCAGAAATCGCCTCCGGCGGCGGAGCTCAACCAAATAGCCCCAAATTTTCACCCCACAACCGTCTCCTCATCCCCAATCACCCCTCGGCCATAGTTTCCCCAAAAATTCATCCAGTTTTTAGCAATTTCAAATCTGAGAATATGGAAACCCTAAAAGACTTGTCCCTGCTGGATTAAAGACTCTCAATGGCTCACCCTTACATAAGTCGATAGCTCTTGTTAAGAGTTATCGATTCATGTGGGTTTGGGTCATTTCCAAACCTCGCCGGAATCCAGCCAACTTCCGGCAAGTCGCCGGAGTTTGTTCAAAACACCATCACTGGTATCCCTCTTTCTTTTCTGCCTGTCTTCTTTTTCTTTTGTTTTGTTTCCTTGTCCAATTAAAATCGTAACTGTTTAATCTTTTTTCTCATGCTACTCATCCGTATATGTCACTTCTTTACTGGTTTAACTTCTAAGAATGAACTTACCAAATTAATTTTCCAATTAGAGTCATACATGTGAACCACTGGTTTTGTTCATGCTAGGTCATGGTTTCTATTCTTGATTTGTCTTTGCCTTCTGCTCTTTCCTATTAATTTGTTTAGCTACTAAACACATGTTTTGATTATGTGGTAGCCATAATTAGGTTTAATTGTTCTAGTCAAATTAATAACTAGGGTTATATGTTAATCATTGATTAATTAGGCTTTCTTGCCGGTTTGCCTGTTAGCTTTGATTATGAATAGTTTAGTTGATTCATGTTTCCTCCTTCATTGTTTTCCCTAAGTATACTGCCCCATCCTAGGTTAATCAATCCCCTGGTTTGCTTTATGATTTTTTTAGTCTTGGCCCAAATTGGTAGATTGTTTTCAAAGCCTGGCTGGCTAAGTACCTCAACACATCCTAATTTTAGTATAATTTAAGGATTAATCATTCACCTAGACTAGTAGATTAGTTAATTAAGTGATAAAGGTAATTACACTCGATTAGCTTTGAGACTAAGATAGCCAATAGTGTAATTAGGAAACCAACTCTAAGAACCTAATCAACTAACCCTTAACTACATAAGTCCTAACTCTAGTTAGGAATAACTATTAGTTTTAATTAACTAAAGTAAGCTATTTAGGATTAACTAACCCAAGTTAATAGTTAAAACCCCAATCAAACTTAACCCTAGTTACCTAAGGGTAATTCTAGGGGCTTTAAGGGGTAATATAGATTTTTAACTAAAGGAATCCTGGGTGTAAAAACCCAAGAACTTTCAAGAATGAACAAATCAGATTTTTGGGGGTAGAAAAGTAATTTTAGGGGGCTGAGAATCTTCTAGAATAGGACAGTTATCCCAAAAGATAAGGGTGACAACTACCTTTGTACTATTTTCAGCTTATTGGATAGCGAATATGCCAAGCATATCCTATCCCAAAATCCCCTATAAATACACACACCTTTTACCAATTAGATGGACCTTTTTTACAAACTTTTGGCTACTGAAAAAAAAAGCTGAAAACACAGAAAATAGAATAGCTATTGCTCACAAACAAGTTTTTCCAAAAAGTATTAGTAGAAAACAAGAGAGAAAAATCTGATTTTTCCTTTGAAGAAAATTCGTCATTATATCATATTCAGTTCTTCTTGTCTGCTTTTCCTGGGTATTTGGATTTGGGAGCTTTAAAGTGTTCATACTTGGGTTTTCTGGGTGAATCTCCCGTTTGGGTCTACTTGGTTGGTTTACTGTTTGTTGCTGCTGGGTCGTCTCTCCTTTTACTTTTTTTCCATCTCTGCGTGACCTTTATTTGGTCAGGATTTCTGTTTTTCTCTTTGAAAAGGTACGTAACCCCTTATTCTATGAATGAACTCTTTTCAGATATGAAATTTTGTGCTATGCTGATATGTATACTTGTTGGTTTGATTGAGTTTCCTTGGGTGAACTTGTATGCAAATTTAAGGTCAAATTTTTGTGTTTTGAAACTTTGTTGAGTTATTTTCCAAACATCAACTGTAACGTCAACTGGTGGTTTACTGTTTGGCTAGCATAGTTAGAGTTGAATCTGACCTTCTCTATGGTCAGATTCATTCCATAAAATGCACAAATATGTTCCTTTCTTTGTGTTCCCCTAATAGTTAGTCACAAGCAAAGACATGGATATCTCCAGACAAAAACAAGATTCAAGGTGAGGAAGCTGTAGTTTAGCAATATTTTCTTTTTTTTACTACCTTCGTGTAACACTTATTTGAAATCTGTATTTTTTTTTTGTCAAACAAAAAATGTATTTTCTGGAAACCATTGTAACCGAAATTGGACTGTGTATTTATTACAGCTTTTCCCTAAAATTAGTATATAGTGTTCATGCTGATTTTAGAAAAAGGGGTCGGTCTCCTAGAATTTCGAACTTATACTTCCTTTCTTTTCTATAAGAAGTAGTATGATGATAGTATGTGTTTAATCAAAAACAGGAGTTTGTATTCGAATTAGTCTGTATGAGATCTCTCTGTAAACATTTACTGGAATTTTGAATCAGTCATTTCAGATTCAGTCGTTTTCGATATAAATGGGAATTGGTAGAATATTTTAAGTTCATCTTACATCTGTTAAATTTTCTGAAATAGATGTATGAACACTCTTGAATAAGGACAAATACATATGAACCTTGATTTAGGATGGCCTAAAGTGATACAATTTGGGCTAAATCAGGCCATAACCCAAATCCTCATATATTGGATTAATGAATCTAGTATGAGAATAATCCATATCATACATAGAAATACCTTGCTAGATTAGTCTCATGACTTGATTTAGGAATTTACTTTGGATATAGTGAATATCAAACATCTTCCATAATTAGATAGTGACTACCTTAAACTTAGAAAATAAATCAATCATCAAAGTATACGTTTGTGTAACTTTGAATGAAAACAAATAAAATATACTTTTTTCCTCAATTGTGTATAAGTTTACATAACACAAATAAAGACTAAAATGAACACTCGTAGAGACACATTTAGGAACGAATTTCATAAAAATAAATAAATATTATCGGAGTTGCGTACACGCTCGCGTGCCGTGATCTTGATTTCTTTTGACAACCAAAACAAAATTACGCGCTTGCGCAACTTTATTTATCTCTTCAAATAAATTCAGTGTCGAGAATTATGTACGCGCCCGCATGACATGATTTTTGACACATCTCAATGTAATGACCCGACCGGTTGTTTTACGTTATCGGACCCTGTTCCCCTGTCTAAGTCTTTCCATAGAGGCTTCTTGTGATTTGTGACTTGCGGGGACTGGTGGTTCAGGATTTGGAAGTGTTTTGAGCAATTTAGGAACACTTGGTTCCTTAAGGTTCGCTTTTTTGGCCAAGTTTGACCTCGGTCAAAATTTTGAGCAAACGACCTCGGAATCGACTTTCGGCAGTATCAGTACCTTTGTATGATGATTTCGGACTTGAGCGTATGTTCGGAATGGGTTTTCGATAACCCGAGAGCGTTTCGGCGCCCAATATAGAAATGAGGATTTCCTTAAATTTGAAATTTGGTTTGGAACGTGATTTTTGATCATGAGGTCCGAATGAAATTCTGAGACTGGGAATAGTTCCGTTATGTCATTTATGACTTGTCTGCCAAATTTGAAGTCATTCCGAGTAGTATAGGTCAGTTCGGTGCATTAAAATGAATTCTAGAACTCTAAGTTCAAAGTGTTGATTCAATTTGGTTTTTGGGTCAAGTTCTGAGTTTCGTTGTTGTTTTTCACGTTCCGAAAGTTTGAGCGAGTCTGTATCATTCATACATACTTGCCAGCGCCTTTGGACGGGGTCCCGAGGGGCTCGGGTGAGTTTTGAACCCCCGGGAGCTAAGTTCAGAAAACCAGATTTCTGCTGTCTGGTTTACCCTCCGCGATCGCGAAGAAGGAAATGGGCTGGCCTGCTGAATGCTCTTCGCATTCGCAGAAATCTCTCCGTGATCGTGGAAGGTCGGGTCCCTGACCTTCGCGATTGCATCCCTGTCTTCGCGTTCGCGACGGTCTGGATCCCTGGCCTTCGCGATCGCAGCCTCGCCTCCGCGTTTGCATAGAGGTGGGACGGGACCAGGCCTATTTACTCTTCTCGATCGTAGGACCTCCTCCACGTTCGCAGAGGTCTGTCCAGTTGGCCTTCGTGATCGCGTGCCTCTTTCCGCGTTCGCATAGAAGGGCCTCAGGGCCTGGGCCATTTGACCTTCGCGATCGCAGGCCCCTAGTCGCGATCGCGGTGAAGGGGGAATCTGGGCAGTTAATTTATATACGGTATTTAAGTCCCATTCCCCATTTCCATCTTCTTCCTTGGGTTATTTGAGAGCTTCCAAGAGGGCCTTCAACCTAGTACTTGAGGTAAGTAAATTCCCTATTTAACACTAGTTTCAAACATCAATTTCTAGTTAAATCCTCTACTAAATTATCAAAAATCATAAAATTGGGTAGTAATTTTAGGGCTCTTGATGATTTTGTGATTTTCCGTTTTAGGCCATGAATTCAAGTAGAAATCACATATTAATGATTCTTAGGCCATGGGTGAGTGATCCCTTCGAGAATTTGTGGAATTTGAGCGTGCGGGCACAAGGTTGAAATTTAGAAATTCTTCAAGAATGTGAATTTTTGGGATAAATGAGATGACCCCCCTTTTCTTTGAACATGAATTGATGTAATTATACTATATTTGGCTAGTTGCGAGCCCTCGAGAGTAGAGTTCGGAGTTCCGGGCGCGTCATTGATCCGAGGGGTAGATTCGACATGAGGTTCTCCTTTCAAACCTTGTAAGAGGGAATTGTCCGCATAGGTGATGTATATGCTATGTGTAATTTGTTTTGGGGCTACGTATGCACCAAGTGACGAGAGTCCATACGTAGCGGCTATTATTGTTATGTCCGGGTAGTTAGGCCCACATCATGCTTTATATGCTTTCCTTGAAATGCCTTATTTGTTTCCTTGTAACGCCGTATATACTATGAGATCATGTTATGTACATGATTGTTTCTCTGAGGCTTTATGGAAATTGTTGAATTGAATGGAATTGGTTATGGAAAGTAAGTTTTGTATGTTATTGTATGTGCATGTGACCGCTTCGCAATTTACATTCCGCGAGCTACGTGTGATTTCCCCCACTCTCATGGGAGTGGGTCGTATGCCATGGTGGATTGAAAGTCGCACTTTTGGGACGGGCCGATCGATCCTCGGCAGTGCACAAAGATGATATAATTGAGAATGCACTTTTGGTACGGGCCGTTCGATCCTTGGCAGTGCATGGACGAAATTGTACTACGTTATGATATGGTTACATTGAAAGACGCACTTATGGTTCGGGCCGTTCGATCCTCGGCAGTGTGCAGACATGACTATAGTAAGCATGCACTTTTGGGACGGGCCGGTCCATCCTCGGCAGTGCATAGCTATTTTTCCTTATGACTCCGGCCGGTTGTCTTATTCCTGTGTGCGCATGAGTATTTGGCATTGTTTCATGGATATTGACTTGTATTAGATATTTGGGTGAAAGAAAGTGGCCATTGTTATTGTTCCAGCATTTTTCTTGGATTTCTGTGCTTTATACATAATTGCTACTCACTCTCTCACATGTCTACTGCTTTTATTTTATCATTGTTATATCATACTGTTGGACCTTAGTGAGTGTCAAGTCGACTTCTTGTCACTACTTCTTCGAGATTATACGGGATACTCACTGGGTACATATTTATTTAATACGTACTCATGCTGCACTTCTGTACTTAACTGTACAGGTTCTGAGGCTGGTGCATCTGGTTATATGACCGGATCAAGATAGTGGCCGTAGCGGACTTGACTTCACGGTGAGCTGCTTCCTCTGGCGATCCCCAGCAACACCATGGAGTTATGTTTACTTTTGTTTCCCGTCTATTCATGCAGACAACGAGATTGTATATATTATTATCCTTTGTATAATCAGTTATTACGCCCAAGACACTCGTGACACTAGTTCCTGGCACACATGTAGTATCTATTTGGGGATTTTGGGCTGTATATATATGTGCTTGTATTTTGGCTCGTGTTTCTTTTTAGCGACTCTATCTACCTCTGAGTTATTATCTTTCGATATCATGATTTAACTTATTAAATTCGGTAAATGGGTTAACAAATGAATCAAATAAAAAGAAACACTTAGTGAAATTTATGTTTTCTTGCCTAACCCCGTTGTTGGGCGCCATCATGACCTGGACTGGGATTCTGGGTCGTGACAACGTGGTATCAGAGCCCTAGGTTCACGTAAGTCTCACGAATCACGGGCAGGCCCAGTAGAGTCTTGCGGATCGGTACAGAGACGTCTGTACTTATCTCCAGTCTTCGGGGGTGAGCGGGGTGAGGATTCGCAGGACTTCATCGATAGGTGTAGGGACAGACTTCACAACATGAGGATTTTGGAGTCCCATGGAGTGGATTTCACCACATTCCAGTTTGAGGGAAGAGCTCGCAGGTGGTGGCAGTCGTATATTCTCAGCAGACCAGCAAATTCTCCTCCTGTCACTTGGGATCAGTTCGTGCAGGTGTTTTTAGACAGATATATTCCGCCCTCTGAGACGGAAGAGTTGCAGTGTCAGTTTGAGCAGCTAGAGTAGGGGAAGATGACAGTGACGGATTATGAGGCTAGATTTTCAGAGTTGTCACGCCATGCACTTATGATATTGCCTACCGATGCCGAGAGAGTGCGGCGGTTGTGGCCGGGTTACACCCAGGTATTAGGTCCACCATGGCCCGAGAGGTGGAGATGGGTACTCCTTACCATCTTGTAGTCGAGATAGATCGACGGATTGAGGGGTATCAGTTGAGTAGCATGGAACAGGGTCAGCAGGATAAGAGTGCTAGGTTCTCAGGGGATTTGAGGGATGCTCCGGCTAGGAGCAGAGGTCAGTTCGAGGGTGGGCAGCCCAGCAGGCCTCCATATTCAGCACCTCCACTACCTCCTCGAGGTGGTCTAGTTAGGCTTCAGTTTAGTGCCATGATAGAGTGTTCCTATCGTCCTCCAGCTACTCAGGGTTCACCCAGTGCATACTACAGTCGCTAGAGATCCTCCGGTTCTTATTTCAGTGCTATGCCCGAGGGTCCACATCGCTTCCTGGCTATTCAGGGGTCTTCATCTTCGAGGCAGAAGGCTATGGTACCTAGAGGTTTCTATGAGTGTGGAGATCTAGGTCATACACAGAGACAGTGTCCCAGGCTTCGAGGCAAGGTAGTGCAGCAGGGTTATCAGCATGTGGGTCCAGCACCAGCAGTCCAGCCACCTAGAGGTGGAGAACAGGTCGGCAGGGGTCGTCCCAGAGGGGGAGGCCAATTAGGGGGAGGTCAGTTAGCTCCTGTTCACTCTGGGGGAGTTTAGTCTTCAGGAGCCTAAGCCAGATTTTATGCCATTCTGGCCGGATCAGATGTAGTGGCCTCAGACGCCGTGATCACAGGTATTATCTCAGTATGTGGTAGAGAGGCTTCGATACTATTTGATCCAGGATCCACTTATTCATATGTTTCAGTACTATTTGCTCATTTTCTGGATGTTCCTCGCGAGTCCTTGGGTTCTCCTATATATGTGTCCACTCATGTGGGCGATTCTGTGGTGGTAGACCGGGTCTATCGGTCTTGTGTGATCACTTTCTGTGGTTTCGAGACCAGAGCAGATCTTTTATTGCTGGATATGATTGAGTTTGAGGTTATCCTAGGCATGGATTGGCTATCTCTTTGTCATGCTGTGCTAGATTTCCATGCCAAGACAGTCACTTTAGCCATGCCTGAGTCGCCTAGGCTAGAGTGGAGAGGTTCATCGGTTAGTGCATCCAACCGAGTTATTTCCTTCATGAAGGCTCGGCATATGGTCGAGAAGGGTTGTTTAGCTTACCTTGCTTATGTGCGGGATACCACCGCCGAGTCTCCGTCTATTGATTCAGTACCAGTTGTTCGAGAGTTCGCTGATGTGTTTCCTTCAAACCTTCCAGGCATGCCTCCGGATCGTGATATTGACTTCTGTATCGACTTAGCTCCAGATACTCAGCCTATTTCTATTCCCCCGTATCCTATGGCTCCTAAGGAGTCGAAAGAGTTAAAGGAGCAACTTGAGGAGTTGTTGGCTAAAGGGTTCATCAGGCCGAGTGTGTCGCCGTTGGGTGCTCCAGTCCTATTTGTGAAGAATAAGGATGGGTCTATGCGGATGTGTATTGATTACCTCTAGTTGAATAAGGTTACCATTAAGAACAAGTATCCTCTGTCGTGCATCGATGATTTATTTGACCAGTTGCAGGGTGCTCGTTGTCACGACCCCAAATCCTAACAGGCCGTGATGGCGCCTATCGTGGAACTAAGCTAGCCAACCATCACTTTACTATGCTTTTGTTCAATCATAATATTTCACAATTAATAATAATCAAGCAACCATAGCAAAATATATATAAATAAGTCTTAACGTCCCCAAAAAAAAAATAGTCTAACAACCTCCCAAGAACTGGAGTCAATAGTCATGAGCATCTAGGAATAAATAAATCTAACTCTGCTAAAACTATAATATATGTCTCTGAATCAAATGCTAAGACTAAATCAGGAAGGGAAATGGAGAAGCTGTGGACGCT
>ML278074.1:0-97428 GCA_005239495.1 Nicotiana undulata
TAGATCGCAGGGGCGGACTCGCACCTGCGGAAATTGGGTCGCGCCTGCGGAAAATGGCCTGGCGCTGGGCAAATTTCTCGCGCCTGCGGGCTTTTGTCCGCACCTGCGGGCTTTTGTCCGCGCCTGCGGAGAATAGGCCGCTCCAGCGATGGCCTGGGCCCCTGGGAAAGGTCGCGCCTGCAGGCCTTTGTCCGCTCCTGCAGAGCCGCGCCTGCGGAAAGAAGGCCGCTCCTGCGGAAGGAGCCGAACCTGCGCAGGGAATTCCGCTGGTGCGAACCTCGCGCCTGCGGCTCATGGACCGCAGGTGCGGTCACACCAGTAAATNAACTTAGGATTTCAAGAAAAATTTCAACGGCGCATCAATACGCCGAACGGGTCTACACTACTCGGAATGACCCCAATTTTTTGCGGACAAGTCATAAATGACTGTACGGAACTATTTCCAGTTCCGGAATTCCATTTGGACCATGACATCACGAGGTCAAATTCCAGGTTGAATTCCAAATAACATGAAATCCTGAATTCCAATTCAGGTGCCGAAATACTCTCGGGTCATCAGAAACCCGAGGCGAACACACTCCCAAGTCCAAAATCATCATCCAGAGTTGCTGGAGCTGTCAGAACTCGATTCCGAGGTCGTTTGCTCAAAATGCTGCTCAGAACCAAAATCAGCCAAATAGGCTAGCCTTCAGGAACCAAGTGTTCCTGAACTGGCCAAAACACTTCCGAATCTCGAACTACCGGCCCACACAAGTCATAAGGCACGCGTAGTCGCTATGGAAAGATTCATTCATGGGAACAGAGTCCCAACACACGAAACGACCGGCTGGGTCGTTACAATAAAGTGACAATATAAATTCTAAAATTACTAATATTGAGTTAATATTTTCATAACAAATAACTTAATTTATAAAAAAATATAGGGAGCTATATTTTGCTGGAATATGTAACGACCCGACCAGTCGTTTTGAGCTTTAGCGTTCCAATCGGTGGTTTGAGGCTTTGAGTAGCTTCATATGATGTATTATGACTTGCTTTTTTGGTCAATGTTTATTTTCGAGTAGTTCGAGATTGATTTGGAAGAATCACTCTCAATTTGAAAGCTTTAAGTTGGATGAGCTTACCAATGTTTGGCTTTTGGAAAACAGACTCGGAATCGAGTTGTGATAGTTTCGATAGGTTCGTATAATAATTTAGGACTTATGCGAAGCATTCGACATTGTTTGTTGAAAGTTGGCAATTTGAAGAACTTAAGAGTTCATAAGTTTGACCAATAGTTGACTTTGATGTTATTGGATTCCAATTGGTGTTCCAAGACTTTGGATAGGTCTATATAATTGAATTAAAGTTGTGTGCAAAGTTTGAAAGTAATCCAAAGCATGTAAGTTTTATTCGGACACTCTTTTGAAAGAATGAATATTTAACAACTTAAGAGAAATTATATTCAGTGAGCCTCAATTCTTTATTGTGATGTTCGTGGGTGTTTTGAGCCTTTGGATAAGTTTAGATAATGTATTTGTACTTGTTGGTATGACTAGATGGGGTCACGAGAGGCTCGGATGTGTTTTGGATCATTAGTTGCAAGACTAGTTAAGTTAAGGATTTGGAATTTGACCACGGTCAACATCAGGTCAAGACGATCTCTTTCGGTGTTTTGGGTTAGCGATCATGTTTGTAGCATGTTTTATATTTGAAATGCATATATGGTTTGTGTCTGGAAGGTTCTAAATGAGTTTTGTGTGTTAACGGGGAGATTTTGCAATTGCGATTTTCTAGTGCAATAATTTCAAAAATACCCGTTATGTCCTTGAAATTTTTAGACTTTTTTTAAAACTTCAAAATATCATATCTCCCTAATTTTAAGGCTAAATTGGGAAGTTTATCTTAGATGTAATCTTGCAAGGAGTATGTTGGGTTTATCAAATATGAGTTTCAGGATCGTCTAGCATCTGATTTGGGTTGGGACGACTATTGTACTATTTTTTCACTTATTTCAAGATTAATTACTTTTTCTCAAAAAGTT
The DNA here is from genome assembly GCA_005239495.1 of Nicotiana undulata. Classification (NCBI taxonomy): domain Eukaryota; kingdom Viridiplantae; phylum Streptophyta; class Magnoliopsida; order Solanales; family Solanaceae; genus Nicotiana; species Nicotiana undulata. The sequence continues at coordinate 2,024 of ML278074.1, forward strand.
TTGGAGCTCAGGAAGAGGCAATATTTTTAACCTAATTCATTGGGGTAAGTAAATCTAACTCGAATTTATGATTATAACATAAATCTATCATTAATTTTGGCTCTAAATCAAGGAATTTTAAAGAAGAAAAAAGGATTTTGGCTCTAAATCAAGGAATCTTAAAGAAAAAAAAGGATATTGGCTTGATAGATAAAAAAGTGTATTTTAGGGGTTTTGCAAAACTTTTTTAAAGTGAAAAATGGAGATTTGAACCCCGATTTCGAGTTGATTTTGGATGAAACTTGTATATTTAGACTCACATTATAATGGATGTTCGGGAATTGTGAGTTATGTCGGGTTCTGGGGTGCGGGATCGGGTTAACGTTTGGGTTGAATTTGTGTATTTATATGAATATCGAACCTTTATTATTTGGGATTGTTTCATATGACTTTGTTTGATATTATTGTGTATTTTTACTAGATTCGAGCCTTTCAGAGGTCGATTCGCGCGGAAAGGCATTTTTAGAGTATTGATCTGGTTGTTGAGGTAAGAATCTTGTATAATCTTGTTGAGGGAATATTAGGATATGACTTTATTTTTCTAACTAAAATGTATTAGAAGCGACGTATATGCCAGGTGATAAGCGTATATATCGTTTCTATGTATGATTTTTACTAGAATAGTTTTTAGGTTGTACTACTCCTTGATTTAGATAATGTGATTCATGATACCATGCTCTACAAGTTTGTATGACTACATGAACTCCGTGAATCATGCTAGAGATCATGTGTAGGAGTTGATTCCTTGTTAAACATTTTTGTTGTTGTATGGCGTACCTACTTAACTTAAGCTGTTATAAAATACATCGCACAAGCATACATTATATTATGTTATTTATCAGTCCATGAGTAGGTGATTTAATATGCGTTGAGGGTATACATGTACTTTTGTATATGTTTTTTGTGTGAAGGACTGGATAGACAGCACGTGAGTTGTCCGTGCAGTATTATGATTTTGGAACTAAGTTGTCCGTACGATATTATGATTATGGCACTGAGTTGTCCGCGCAGCACGTGAGTTGTTCGTGCAAGGTGTGGATAAGGATCTGTAACGACGCGAACGGTCATTTTGAGAATTTAAGCTCTGTTTGATGGCGTAAGGTCTTGAACAGCTTCACATTGTGTATATCAACCTGCGTGCATGGTTGGATTCAGTTACCGGATGATACAGAGTCGAATTGTAAGAAGGATTTTAATTTGGAAGCTTAATCTGTGAGATTTGACCGGAGGTTTGACTTTCGTGTAAACGGCTCCGGAATGAGTTTTGGGTAATGTCAACAGCTTCGTATGGTGATTTTACACTTAGGCGCGCGTCCGAAATTGAATTTGGAGGTTCGTAGAGTAATTTGAGGTAATTCGGCGAAAGTTGAAAAATTTGAAGTTTGGAAAATGGAGAAGTTTGACCACAATTGACCTTTTGGGATATTGGGGCGGAATGCGATTCCAAGAGTTGGAGTAGCTCCGGGATGTCAATTAGGACTTTTCTGCAAAATTTGACGTTATTCTGGGTTGAATTTATAGGTTTCGGCACGAGTTTAGAAGTTTGAAGATTTGAAAGTTCATAAGTTCGATTAATGGTTTGATTCATTTTTTCGGAGTTGTTTAATGTGATTCGAGACCTCGAGTGAGTTCGTGTTAGGATATATGATTGGTTTGTGTGATTGGACGGGGCCTCGAGTGTGTTTCGGGGTGATTTTTGATCATTTCGGGTTGTTTTGCAATAGCTAATGTTGGTGTCTGATGTTGTTTTTCGCGTTCGCGAGGATCCTCTCGCGTTCGCGAAGAAGGATTTGGCTTCAGAGACTTTGTTCTTTGCATTCGCGAAGAGAGCCTCGCGTTCGCGAAGAAGAAAATCTCTGTTACGCAGGTCTGACTTTGGAGGCTCATGTCTCACAATCTATAAGAAATTTGAAGATGATCTAAAAACGAAAGTTGTATCCCTTTGAGTCTAGTTTTCAGAAAATTAAACTATATAGAATTTGGATTTGTTTATAAATAGTTATGGCTGGTATACTATAGACTGTACGAGAAGATGAGGAAGAAATTTGTGTTGCACATGGCTGACTTTGGCAGCTTATATCTAAAAATCTATAAGGAATTGGAAGATGACCAAAACATTAAAGTTGTAGATCTTGATGTCTAGTTTTCAGATAAAGAAACCATTTGTCATTTGGAGTTTGTATGAAAGTTATGGCCATTATATTAGAGGTTGTCTGAGAAGAGTATGGAAATCATTTTTGAGATTTTTGTTTATCGCGAACGCGAAGAAGGAGCACCTGGGCAGATTTTAAAGTTCAAAACGAGGGTTTTGAGTTCATATCACAAAATTTAATTGGGAGCTCGGTAGAAGGCGATTTTTGGAGAGATTCTTGCGTGGGTGTTTGCGGTAAGTGATTCTTACCTAGTTTTGGTTAATTCTCATGATTATGTCTTTAATTTCAACATTAAATTAGTGATTTAGAGTGAAAAATTTGGGAAATTTGAGAAAAAACCTTAAGCCGAATTTTGGGGTTTTGATCGAGATTTTGGTATCAGATTTGAGTAAATATGGTATGGTTGAACTCATTTTGGAATGGGTGTTTGGATTTTATAACATTTGACGGGTTCCGAGGAGCGGGCCTGGGGTCGACTTTTGGGTCGATTTTTAGATTTTTGTAAAGATCGAAACTTTATTATCCGGAATAGTTCCTTATAAGTTTTTATGTGTGTTTTGAAGTTGTTCTAGTTGGATTTGAGCCGTCCGGAGGCCTTTTCACTCGAGAAGTCCATTTTAGAGTACCGGGTTGTCGTCTTTGAGGTAAGTATCTTGCCTAACCTTGTTTGGGGGAATTTTCCCTTAGGATTTGAGTATTATGTGTTAATTGTAGTCCGTGTACGCAAGGTGACGAGTGCGTGCTCGGACTTAATTGCGGAAAGTTGGCCCTTTAGGAATCTTAGGTCCTTATATTCGTTGAGTATGAATTGTTCTTCGCATGATTGAAATTCTAGTTTCATCTTTACCTACTTAAATGTAGATTTTCTTACTTTTGGATTTACTCCTATTGCCTATTTGACTCCTAATTGACCTATCTGAAGATTTTTACTCCTTTTTACTGTCATGGTATGTCATCTTAACTGCTTATCTCTAATTGTAATTATCTTTATCTCATCTATAATTGTTTGGTCTTAGCTGAAGTTATGATTATTTTCATGTTGATTGTCCTTAAGTGGAATTGTTGAAACACCCTCGAGACTGCCGACCTTAAAGGAAGTTTGTGTAGACTTGATAACAGGCTAAATGCACATAGTTAGTGTATTTATTGTCTTTAATTTCAACATTAAATTAGTGATTTAGAGTGGAAAATTTGGGAAAATTTGAGAAAAAACCTTAAGCCGAATTTTGGGGTTTTGATCGAGATTTTGGTATCAGATTTGAGTAAATATGGTATGGTTGAACTCATTTTGGAATGGGTGTTCGGATTTTATAACATTTGTCGGGTTCCGAGATGCGGGCCCGGGGTCGATTTTTAGATTTTTGTAAAGATCGAAACTTTATTATCCGGAATAGTTCCTTATAAGTTTTTATGTGTGTTTTGAAGTTGTTCTAGTTGGATTTGAGCCGTCCGGAGGCCTTTTCACTCGAGAAGTCCATTTTAGAGTACCGGGTTGTCGTCTTTGAGGTAAGTATCTTGCCTAACCTTGTTTGGGGGAATTTTCCCTTAGGATTTGAGTATTATGTGTTAATTGTAGTCCGTGTACGCAAGGTGACGAGTGCGTGCTCGGACTTAATTGCGGAAAGTTGGCCCTTTAGGAATCTTAGGTCCTTATATTCGTTGAGTATGAATTGTTCTTCGCATGATTGAAATTCTAGTTTCATCTTTACCTACTTAAATGTAGATTTTCTTACTTTTGGATTTACTCCTATTGCCTATTTGACTCCTAATTGACCTATCTGAAGATTTTTACTCCTTTTTACTGTCATGGTATGTCATCTTAACTGCTTATCTCTAATTGTAATTATCTTTATCTCATCTATAATTGTTTGATCTTAGCTGAAGTTATGATTATTTTCATGTGGATTGTCCTTAAGTGGAATTGTTGAAACACCCTCGAGACTGCCGACCTTAAAGGAAGTTTGGGCAGACTTGATAACAGGCTAAATGCACGTAGTTAGTGTAGGTTTACACTCCAACTTAAGGATGTTTCACTGTCTTAGGGAGGTTAAATGATGTTAAATTGGCTCTAATTGTGATTTTTATGCTTTACAGGAGCCAAACGTACTATTGAGAACTTAAGATGGTGACTTGAGAAAAATTGAAGAAGAAGAAAAGCCCCTTGGGCGATTTTATGGTTGAAAGGAAGGGTGAAGATAGCTTGGACAGAATAAAAGTCCACTAGCGCGACCGCGCTAGTCTAGTTTACGGGACAGAACAGAAGTGCATTAGCGCGGGCACTAGCGCTAGCACTAGCACGACCGCGCTACCCCAGTGATCGCCCAGTTAGTGTAAAACCTTTTTAGCACTTCCATTAGCGCGAGGACTACCGCGACCGTGCTAGTCCCAGTTGTGCGTGTGAATTCCCAAGGGTAAATCTGGAAGATTGGGGCCATTCTACTTAACCTATATAAGGTTCAACTCACCCAAAGAAGCAGATTATCAAGGTTTAGAGGCTAATTCAAGAATAGCAAAGGTAAGAGGCAAGGAGGGAAATTGGGCATCAATTCCCATCTCCATTCCTTGTGAATTTACCATTATCAATGAATTCTTTTGTTATTTTCAGTACAATTATGAGTAGCTAACTTCTTTAATCTAAGGTTTTGGTGGAACCCGTTGAGGATGAACTTATTGTTATTGATGTTTTATACGTCAATACCGCACAAGAGGGGGGGTGATTTGTGTGGTGTCCAATTTTTGAGTGCAGTCTCTATAGAAGAACCTGGTTCTTCTTGGTGTTCCAACTTCTACAATTTGCGGAAAATTAATTGCAGAATTTAAAGAACACAACACTTTTTACGTGGAAAAAACTTGGCTCAAAAGGTGAAAACACCACGACCTACTTCCCAGTAGGAATTTCCAAAACTCTTCACTACAACTCTAAGCCAAACAGCATTTACAAAATAAACTCTTTTGTAAACCTAAGGACTAACTCTAATCCCGTTGTGGCAAACTAGCCTCTAGCTAATTGCGAGAAACTTCAAGTTAATTGTAACTTGAACAATGTGTATCTATTACAATTGCTTCTAGATAAAGCTAAAAGATACAATATGTAATCACCTACTACAACCAACTAGACTCAAAAGGCAACATATGGAACTGGTTCTTCTAGATGGTTCAAGTAGCTTTTGTGTCGCACAAAGATTCTGCTTGCAAAATTGCTTTGGTAATTTTGCTTTCAGTTCTTGTTTCACTTCTGTGTTTGTGCGTCAATTCTTCAGCAAAAATGCTTCAACATTTTATAGAGTCGGTAGTTGAGATGTTGTTGTTTAGTTTTAATGCAACTCTTCCTCGGTGGAAGAGTTTGTATTTATCTCAACTTCCTCGATCTTGTTTCTGTCCTACCTGAAATCGAAGTCCATCTCCTTATCAATTTGTAACCTTTTCGCTTAGGAGATAACCTCTTAGTTCGCATATAATATTTATCTCCTGTGCATGGACGCTTCTATTGCCAATGGGTCTGTTTGACTATGTTTGCCCTGATGGACCTGGTTCAACTGGGTTGGCATTTGTCAATCTTCAAAACCATGCAGTGACTTGATTCAACAAATCCCCATTTTTGATGATGACAAACTATGTGCTTAACTTGTATTTATATCAATCCAACATAGACACTTTTTATAGATTTAAGCATTCATCATAGAGAGACCAGGTTCATTAGGTTATAAATATCACAAAATCTTTGAAATTTTGAAAAGCACATATCTTCCCCCTTTTGGCATCATCGAAAAGTTGCAAAATGATAAACTTACCAGAAGTATTAACAATTACTCATGGCCATTGAGGCAACTGCAGGTGCAAAGCATGGATTAATCATCAAAAGAAACCAATAAATGTAAGCTATATAAGAAATTGAGATAAAATCAATAACCAAAAAGAAAAATTCATTGATTAGATAGAAGATCAGGCACCATACACAAAAAGAATTCAAATCAGTCGCAACCATGAGCAAAACAGAAAACAAAAAGCAGAACAAGATAAGACAATTCCCAACTGGGTCATAGAGTGGGTATTTTGGAAGCACTAGACTCCTAAGGCTGGGAAGGGGAAAAGGAGGTTGTGGTCTTGGCTTGAAGAAGGGAGAGCATTTGATGAAGAACACCCTCATTCTTCTCCTTTTCTTTGGCTAATTAATCTTTGAGAGCATCCCGCTCAGCTTCAACCTCAATAAGGCGAGATTTCAAACGAAGGATCTTCGCATCATTGATCTCACCCTCCTGCACAAGAGTCCTGACCTTGCTATTTACAGGCATTTTCCTGGATGAACCAGGTTCATCCTTAGGAATATTAACAAAGTAGTCACAGGACAGTAATGTATTCTTCCCAAAGTAGTCCTTAGCAGTAGCCATTTCAGCATTCTTCACTAGAACCTTGAAGTGAGCAAGCACAGCAGTCACGATAAACCCATAAGGTATAGCATGTGCCTTGGCTCCATTCACAACCCTATGCAAGAGCTGGATGATGAAGGCATGCCAATTGATCTGTTTACCCATGTACAAGCACTCCATGAGCGTGAGATACATGTAATTGGCAATATGCCTTTTCTCTTGCCTAGGAAGCAGAAATTTTATCACAAACTCAAATAACAGTTTGTGTTGAGGCCTCATCTCACTCTTAAACACTGCCCTAGTGATTTGAAGAGCTCAGGGCAAATCATCCAGATTAGGCCACCTTCGCCTTGTGTAATCAGCATAACCCTCAGAAGGGATATTCAGTATTTCATCCAATTCATTTGCATCAAACGAAGTCTCAACTCCTTGAACCTTGGAGGATACCCTGCCATCTTTGACAACTGTGTTGGCCATAAATTCAACCAACTCATTCCTAGCCAGCCTTCCCTCAAGGTGAAGAACCATGTCCTTCCACCCTTGCGCATCCAAGGTATCCATCAAGAAAATCATCCCTGATTCCTCAAGGTCTCTAAACAGCTTCCCCTTCAAGATAGTACGCTTACCAAACATTGTGAGTTTGTCAGTCTCCTCACCAGACACTTCATCTTCTTCTCCACTCCATTCCTCATCATCAACAATATTTAATTTCTTTGACTCAGACCTAGTCCTCTTTGCAATCGTTGAGGGTGTGGCAGACACAGATGCTGACTTCTTGGAAGAAATATTAGCTTTCTTGGGTTTTGGTGTCTCAACCTCAACTGGTGATGGCTGCTCCTCATGATGGACCAGGTCCATCTCATCGTCATCAACATGAACTGCCTCAACAGGCTCTCCAACTTTTGCCTTTCCCTTGGCAGACTTCTTCTTCTTGCTCTCTCTCAGAGCTTTTTCCAATTCTTCTTCTTTTTGCCTAACAGTGCTTCTAGTAGCATGACTCTTTCGGGCAAGAGCATCAGCAGATGACGAAGCTTTCCTCTTCTTGGTTGGAACAGGGATATTAACTTTATTGGATTTTGGAGTTCTCTTCTTTTTGGGATTGTAGGACTCCCCTAACCTTTTCAGCATCTCAGCCAACGTTTCCTCAATAGATGAATCAGGTTCATCTACTGCTTGTTGTAGGCTTTCCATACCTGTTGCTGCTTCCCCAGAATTGCTTCTCCCTAAAGCTTTGACTCCTTCCTCAACAATCACAGGAGCGGGGCTACAACTAGCCAGAGTGGTACCTTCCTTCCCAGATCCCCTTTCTGAACTCCCTTCTCTCTCTCTCTCTCTCAATGTTTATATTTTTCCCTATTTTTCTTCGCCTATCCGGTACCTCTACATCCACTATCGACCCAATCAAGATAAACATGTTTTCAGCCACTTCTGTTGGAGACCCAACTTCAAGAATTCCCTTTACAGTGTCAGATAAACCTGGTGCTTCATTCTCATTTGCAGATTTGAAGGACTCACTAGAGGATTCAGATTCTTGGACCTTGCTAGCTTGAAGTATCTGATTTAAATATTTGGCACGAGAAGCAGATGCAACTATTTTCTTGGCCAACACCTTTACTCTACGTTGTCTGCAGGCTGGAGTGGGGCTAGGTGTAACGGCTGGGACTGATTTGGGTGAAGGAGTGGGTTCAGGGATAGGTTCAGGAACTGGAGGGTTTTGGGGGGGTCGAAGACCTGGTTGGAGAATGTGAGTTGTGTATCGATGGAGTATTAGAACCAGTGTTGGTTGATTAAGATGAAGCAGGGGGTGGTGAATAAGACATTGTTATGAAGATTTGGGGAGAGAAGAAAGTTGATCACTTTAGTATGAGAGGAATGATGAACATGGTTTGACGGTTATGCTTTTGAAGAGGGGAGGTAATGATGGCCTTTTAAAGATGTGGTTATTATTTGTACAACGGGCATAATTCATGGTCAAGTGGAAGTCTAATCGATGCAGGAGTGTCAGTTATTAGACGGTTATGACTCCCTAAATCTAGGCTAATTAAGGTTCGATGGGACTCTTTGAAACGGGTTCATTTTGGGATAAGTACTGATAATTTGAAATTAACCAAATATAGATAGAATCCTGCTCATGTGTGACTATAATTATTTCAATAAGTGGATGGAGATGAGCACGTACCTTGTCAGCCAGATGAATCAGCAGCGATGAATCAGGTTCATTGTGTTATAGTCTTCAATTTGCCTCAATTTACAAAGATAGAAAAACATCATTAGCAACTAGGGAATCATATTAATACATGGAAAGAGAGTATGGCGGTAAAGTCATGATACTGAGAAACGATTAGTCTGGTTAGTTACCTATTTTAGTATTTCTAGCCAAAACAAATAATTTCATTTTTGCTTTTTAATTAGGTGGTCTTAATCATCCCTAATTCAAGCATGTTTCTCTCAAAATGCTCCATACTTAGTTCCTTAGTAAAGATATCTGCAATTTGTTTGTCAGTAGCACATAATTCGATTGAGATCATTCCTTTTTCATAGTTATCTCTTAGGAAATGGTGTCTGACATCTATGTGCTTGGTTCTCTTATGATGAACCAGGTTCTTTATCATGCTAATTGCACTAGTGTTGTCACAGAAAATAGGAATGCATCCAACACAAGTCAAGAGCCCAAAAAAGTTTCTCAGCCACATATTCAGCCTCAGCAGTAGACAAGGCTACTGAATTTTGTTTCTTGGTGGCCCAAGACACAAGGCAAGAGCCCAAAAAGTGAGCCATGGCTGAGGTACTTTTCTTGTCAACCAGGAAACCTGCATAATATGCATCAGCATATCCTGCAAGGTCGAAATTACTACCTTTAGGATACCAAAGAAATAAATCAGTAGTGCCCTTCAGATATCTCAAAATTCTCTTCACTGCAGTTAGATGGGACTCCTTTGGATTTGCCTGAAATCTAGCACACAGTCCTACACTGAAAACAATATCATGTCTGCTGGCAGTGAGATATAATAAAGACCCAATCATCCCTCTGTATAGCTTCTGATCAACGGATGAACCAGGTTCATCCATATCTAATTTTATAGTTGTGGCTATGGGGGTGTCAATTTCTTTTGAGTCTTCCATTTTAAATCTTTTGAGCAATTCCTTCACATATTTTTGGTGATGGATCATTGTTCCATTTGAGTTTTTCTTGATTTGCAAGACCAAAAAACGTTTAGCTCACCCATCATACTCATCTCAAACTCACTCCCCATAAGTTTAGAAAATTCCTTACTCAATTTTTCAGAGGTTTCCCCAAATATGATATCATCCACATATATTTGCACAACCAGAAGATCCTTACCTTTTTCCTTTAAGAACAAGGTACTATCAATTTTACCTCATTTGTAACCATGTTCTAGCAGAAATTTTGATAGTCATTCATACCATGCTCTTGGTGCTTGTTTGAGTCCATATTGTCAAGTTTGTATACATGGTCAGGTGACTCCTTGTTTTCAAAACCTGGAGGTTGTTTGACAAATACGTTTTCCTTTAGATAGCCATTGAGGAAAGCACTCTTTACATCCATCTGATGGAGAGTGAATTCCATGTGTGCAGCAAATGCTATAAGAAGTCTGATTGCCTCCAATCTTGCCACAGGAGCAAAGGTCTCATCATAGTCAATTACCTCTTCTTGACTATATCCTTGGACAACCAGTCTGGCCTTATTTCTTGTAACGGTTCCATCCTCATCGAGTTTGTTCCTGAAGACCCACTTGTGCCAATTACTGATATGTCTAGTGGTCTGGGTACCAAGTGCCATACTTGACTTCTTTCAAATTGATTCAGCTCTTCTTGCATGGCATTTATCCAGTCAGCATCCTTTAAAGCGTCACAAATGTTCTTTGGTTCGATCTAGGATAGAAAGGCATCAAACGCCCACAGATTTTTCAAAGAGGATCTTGTTTTGATTTCGGATGTCAAATCTGTTATGATGTTCTCAAGAGGGTGAGAACTCTGATATCTGTTTGGTTTGAGCACCAATTGTTCACTTCTAGATAATCCCATGGTGTATTGTTGTTGTGGAATAGGATCAGGGCCAAGGTCCAGAGTAATTTGTTGTTGAGTTCCCCCTGTCATGTTGCTTGGGGTAGTTGGACCTGGTCCATCACCTGTTCCATCTTCCATATTTTCTTCAATTTGGTCACTGCTTCTGACTAGTCCAAGCTCCTCATATTTTGGTTCCTGTCTCTCAGAAAGAGTGTTAGTTTCATCAAAGACAACATGCACACTCTCTTCTACACACATAGTTCTTTTATTATATACTTTATAAGCTTTTTTATGTGATGAATATCCCAAGAATACTCCCTCATCACTTCTGGGCTAAAATTTACCTAGGGAATATTTGCCATTGTTGTGCACAAAGAACCTGCATCCAAAATCCCTAAGGTGGGATATGTTGGGCTTTCTCCCTTTAAGTAATTCATAAGGAGTTTTCTCTACCAGTGTTCTGGTCATGCATCTATTTATTATGTAGCATGCAATGTTTATTGCTTCTGCCCAGAAGCTATGGGGTAGTTTGCTAGAAAGAAGCATGGTTCTAGCCATATCTTCAAGGGTTCTGTTATTTCTTTCAACAACCCCATTTTGATGTGGGGTTCTAGGGGCAGAAAAGTTGTGATTTATACCATGTTCATCACAGAATTCAGCAAACTTTGCATTCTCAAATTCAGTACCATGATGAGATCTTATTGATGATAGTTGATTTCCTAACTGTTTTTGAGTTTTTCTAACAAATGAAGTGAACATATAAAATGCTTCATCTTTAGATGTCATAAATAAGGTCCAAGTGAACCTTGAGTAATCATCAACTAGCACCATTACATATTTCTTACCACCTCTACTCAGAGTTCTCATAGGACCACATAAGTCCATATGAACCAGTTCCAACGTCCTGGTGGTACTGACCATTTTCTTGCTTTTGAACGAGGATCTTACCTGCTTCCACCTTCCACATGCATCACAGACTTTGTCTTCCTTGTGCTTAATGTTAGGAAGCCCTACCACTAAGTCCTTAGAGACTAATTTGTTAAACTGATTTAGACTCGCGTGACCAAGTCGTTTGTGCCAAAGGAAGGGATCACTGTCCAATACACTTAAGCAAGTGAGTTCATTTTCAGACAGTGTGGACAGGTTTATGACATAGATGTTATTCATTCTTTTTCCCTGCAAAACAATCTTGTCAGTAAGCAGGTTATTCACAAAACATTTTGTGGAAGTGAAAACACCCAGGTTACCTCTGTCACACAATTGTGACACGCTGATCAGGCTATATTTCAAGTCATCTATCAAGTACACATGTTCAATGGAACGTGTGTCATCCTTACCTACCTTACGAACCCAAATAATTTCACATTTCTTTCCATTTTCAATGGAGACATTTCCTCCTTTGAGGTTTTCAAGTGAAAGGAATTGTTCCTTGCTCCCTGTCATATGTTTTGAGCAGCCACTATCCAAGTACCAAATTTGGCTACTTCCTATCACTTGAACCTACAAAAAGCAATCATGGGTTAGTCTTAAGAACCCAAACTAGCTTGGGTCCTTTTATATGAGGGAAAGGATGAATTAAGCTTTTTTGGCCCAATTTGGTAACCAGTTTTTCTTTTTAACAAAACTTTCATTTCTTCGACTGACCTGCTCTTTTGCAGTACACTCAATTTTGTAATGACCAGTCTTACCACAGTGGGTGCAAATTTTATTCTCAGGGAGAGTGAGATACTTGCTTTTGGGATCCCACTTGGGCAATTGACTCCCAAAGTCAAGCCCTCTCCGGTTGCTACTATGATTTTCTTGAAGCCATGTCAAGGCATCAGAGGATTTGTTCCATTTACAAGTTCGATCTAATTCATGTTTGACTTTACCAAGTTCTTCTTTAATTGTCCTTATCTGTTTATCCTTGGTATACATCTTATCTTTTAGTTTTCCCACATTTTCTTCTAACATGATATGATAATGATCAACAATATTTTTACTAGATCCTAGCTTTGATTTTAAATTTTCAGATTTTAGCTCTAGAATCTTAGTTTCAAGTGGATGAACCTGGTTCATCAAGACAGTATTTTTCTTTTCATATTCACTTACTCTGATTTCCAGGTTCATGCACTTTGCTTTTAGCATTGCACACTCTTTAAAGAGTTGTTCTTTCTCTTTGGTTGTTTCTTCGGAATCATCCATGAAATCAAGTAGCAACTCAGAGAGTTTTTCTTTAGATAGGAACTTTATTTTGTTTTTGAGATGGGATATACTTACCTCTGGTTCTTCATATGACTCCTCATCAGATTCGTCAATTGCCATGAGGGCTTGTTCTTCATTCTCACCATCTTCTGATTCTTTATCTGAGCTTTCCCCCCGAGCAGCAACCATAGCTTTTGTTGTGGTTTTCTTAGGTTGGACCAGTTCCTTCTTCCTGTTCCTTCTTTCAAATCTCTCTTTTTTCCATTCCACTTCCCATTGAGGACAATTCTTGATATGGTGGTCAGTCTTTCCACACTTGTAGCATCCCTCGTTGGTTGGCCTTTCTGGAGCTTTTGCTTTGTTGTAGTTTCCACCTCTAGAGATGACCTTCTTCCTTATGAGAAAGTTTCTGAATTCTTTGGTAATCATGGCCATCTCATCTTCCTCCAGCTCTGCTCCCTCAGTGATTCTAAGTGCTAGACTCCTTTCCTTCTTTAGATCATCGATTTTCATTGTCTGCCTTCTAAGCTCATAGGCAGTAAGGTTTCCAATTAGCTCGTCCAATCTGAGGGTTGCCATATTTTTGGATTCCTGGATAGCGGTGATTTTACTTTCCCAGAAAATTGGTAAGACCCTTGTCAGGATCTTCTCTACCCTGTCCTCTTCAAGAATGATTCTACCAAGAGACTTAAGTTCATTTGTCAGAGTTGTGAACCTTGTGTACATCTCTTGGATTGTGTCTCCTTCTTTCATAGTGAAGTTTTCATACTGAGAGTATAGTACAGTACTTCTTGTTATTTTCACTTGAGGTGTTCCTTCGTGGCCTACTTGTAAGGTATCCCAAATTTCTTTGGCAGTGGTGCAGCTTTGAATTCTACTATACTCGTCTGGACCTAGTCCACAAACTAGCCACTTTTTGGCCTTAGCATTTTTCTCCCATTTCTTCAGGTCCTCAGCAGTGCAGTCAGCTCTAGTTTTTGGTACATCTACTCCTTCAGCAGTCTTCTTCATGGTGGCTAGAGGACCATCAGTGACTATGTCCCAGAGTTCATAGTTTTCTCCAATCAAGTGATCTTTCATCTTGTTCTTCCACCAGGAGTAATACTGGCCATTAAAGAGTGATGGCCTTGCAGTTGATTAACCCTCCCAGTTTCTAGGTGGTGCACTCATTTTGATCTTTTCCAAGGTGTTAGCCTTTTCAAGGATAACCCGCTCTGATACCAATTGATGTTTTATACGTCAATACCACACAAGAGGGGGGTGATTTGTGTGGTGTCCAATTTTCGAGTGCAGTCTCTATAGAAGAACTTGGTTCTTCTTGGTGTTCCAACTTCTACAGTTTGCGGAAAATTAATTGCAGAATTTAAAGAACACAGCAATTTTTACGTGGAAAACACCTGGCTCAAAGGGTGAAAAAACCATGACCTACTTCCCAGTAGGATTTTCCCAAACTCTTCACTACAACTCTGAGCCAAATAGCATTTACAAAATAAACTCTTTTGTAAACCTAAGGACTAACTCTAATCCCTTTGTGGCAAACTAGCCTCTAGCTAATTGCGACAAACTTCAAGTTAACTGTAACTTGAAAAGTGTGTATCTATTACAATTGCTTCTACATAAAGTTGAAAGATACAATATGTAATCACCTACTACAACCAACTAGACTCAAAAGGTAACAGATGGAACTGGTTCTTCTAGCTGGTTCAAGTAGCTTTTGTGTCGCACAAAGATTCTGCTTGCAAAATTGCTTTTGTAATTTTTCTTTCAGTTCTTGTTTCACTTCTGTGTTTGTGCGTCAATTCTTCAGCAGGAATGCTTCAACATTTTATAGAGTCGGTAGTTGAGATGTTGTTGTTCAGTTTTAATGCAACTCTTCCTCGGTGGAAGAGTTGTATTTATCTCAGCTTCCTCGATCTTGTTTCTGTCCTACCTGAAATCGAAGTCCATCTCCTTATCAATTTGCAACCTTTTCGCTTAGGAGATAACCTCTTAGTTCACAGATAATATTTATCTCCTGTGCATGGACGTCTCTTGTGCCAATGGGTCTGTTTGACTATGTTTTCCCTGATGGACCTGGTGTAACTGGGTTGGCATTTGTCAATCTTCAAAACCATACAGTGACTTGATTCAACAGTTATATTAATATAGTTATGCTTGGTTTTCAATATCTATATGTTCAACTACGTTCTTGTTGTAGTTGATTGAAAGGATCCTCAATTAACTGTGCCTATTTAGTGTGTATCTAATCGAGAGAGAGTGCATATTTAGGTAATTGTTGAACAACATCACTCCCAAAGTATAGGAGAGATCCATAACCGAGGGTTTAAAGGTTGGATTTTAGATAACGATACCTTGGGTGCAATCTAAAGTGAACTGTAATACAAGTTAGCTAGCATAACTCGAGAGAGTGCGTCTAGTAGATTATCATAATTACTTCAGAGAGATTTATGATAGCCTGAGTGTTCATGATTGATAGAGATAATTGAGCCAAAACTATAGGAAATATACAAGAAGAGATTCCATCAACGGGGGAAACCATAACCTTAGACCTTTATCGTAATTGTCTACACCTTAGTATTAGTTATTGGTTATTCTTTAGCTTTCTTATTTTCGTTCAGCTGTAGTAGTAAAAATACCGGAAATTAATATTCATAACTTTTGGAAAATTGATTATTGAGAATCTAGTAGTCTAACAACAACAATTAATAGGTTAGTTCCCTGTGGGATTTGACTCTGGAAAAAATACTCAAATTATATTTGCAACGCTATTGATACCCAATTTTTCCTCAAACTATTTTAAAAATTGCATATATACCTTCATAATCACTTTTTTATAATAACTGGTATTTTTCCATAATTCTCCATATTTTTATTAATTTCTTTTCCAATTTATTCAGTACTTTATATTCAATAATTATTCATAAATTATATTATAAATAATTTCAAAATATTTCCTAGCTCAATATATCATTTTAATCCTATTAGGATTTAATTATTTCACAAATTAGCCAATTTGGCACTATTTAGCTATAATTACAATAATTTTGCAGTTATAGCCTAAATGTACATTTTATACCATTTTAATTCAATAATTAGTCATTTTATATTTTTTGTATTAGTTAATTACCTTAATTTCACCTATTTAGCCTTAATTTTATTTTTATATAATAATTGTCTATTTTATTAATTATTTATCTATTTTTAATTGGGTATTTAACAAATAGCCAATTCCTATTTAAATTTTGGCCTAAACTAACCTAACCCCAACCCAATTAAAATAACCCAAGCCCAACCTCTGCCTAACCCGGCCCAGGCCCCCCTTTAATCCTGGTCGTCGATCATTCTGATCAACGGCTCAGATTTCCCCTTTCCTAATTTAACCTAAACGACCCTCCCCCAAAACCTCTCATTCTCTCTTCATCCTCCGTCGTCCTATTCTCTCATCTCTCTCAAACGCTCTCTGCTAGAACCGCCATGGTTCTCACCGGCCGTTGCCCCACCGGTCTTTATGGTGGTCTCACCACTCTCCCAACCTTGTCACCTTCCTTCCTCCATCGGGTATCACTGCCTTGAGGCCCTCAGAGGAACCAGAAGGCGTTTCACTCACCTCTCATGGTTTCTCATGCCATCTCCGGCCACCTCCGGCCGTCTGAGTAAGATCTATGACCTCTCCGGCTAAAAGTCGGTGAAACTTTAAGGTTTTCTCATTTTCTTTGGGTTCTCTGAAACCCTAAAAATTAAGGTTTTCCGATTTCTTTTAGATATGTTATAGATCTATGTAAATTATGAGGTTATTGTTGTTTTCCTCAAAGATTTTTCCCGATTTCTCTAAGATAACTCTTCATCTTCAACTAGGGTTTCTTGACCCCTTTTTAATACGATTCTTCTTCTGATTTTAATCGTTGTTCTCTTATTTTAACTATGTTTAAACGTTTATATATGTTTCTCCCTCTTTATCTGGGTTTTTATGTTTAAAGCCCCAAATTTCTTAACTTAATCTTCGACTCTGAGTTCGTCTTTGAGTATGTGTTCGATTAACCTGCATATATGTTTGTTCTCATGAGCATCTTGTGATTATGTAGTTTTACCCCATGTTTGCTTATCAGGGTTTCTGATTTTCGAGTATATTCTGTTCGTTCTCATAAGCTTGTACTAGTTTCTCCTAAAATCAGTATTGTTCTCTGTTTATGGGCCTTTGAATCCCTATGATTGGTTCTTCATTGTCTTGCATGATATTCCACTCTTATTCTTGAGATAATTCTTTAATTAAGGCTGGTTTCCTGTTTATCCTTGCCTATAGCATATTATCCCGCTCATATGTGATCTTCTCCTTGAATCTATAATTTGTGCATACAATCCCGTATTGATTTGAATGATTTCCTTGTTTATGAGATACTTTCCTTAATTGAGAATGATTCCTTGTGATTTTAGTCCCATCCGTGATTCTTTGACTAATTTCCAGAATTGATTTATACTTTTTACCATATAAACACACTCAGTATATATTTTCCTTACTTGAGATACTATGTACTTGACCTTATTACATGCCACATTCTTTACTACTCCTATTATGGTATAGTCAGCCTTCTAAGTGATTCTTTCCTTATTTGGTACAATTTACACCCGCTTGAATCATGACTCCCTGATTGAAGGGAGTCCAAACCTCTGATTGATCTTAATTGGTATTGTTTCTATAATTATGTTACTCTCTACTTAAGAACTATATATACTCTATTCATGCATTGACAAACACACAGACACAAGCTAATCTGTGCACTCTCTCTCACAACTAAACTTGCTCTCTCTCTATTCTTTCTTCTGTGCTACTTGCTACTGATCTGAGTTAGCCGGCTGCAATCCAAGGCTAACTATTGTGCATCTCATATCTTCTGCTTTTGTGTTACTACTTTCTTCACTTACTGGTATGTCCTAATTTATATTTCAGTCTCCAAACCAACATGTTTTATTACTGTCACAACTCTTGGTGTTCCTCATCTGTTTTTACTTATTCTTCTATTTTTCAACATGTAACTAGGATCTCAGGTCTTGTCTAGTATATCCAGTTTTGCTTTATTTGGTAGCCTGCCCTTGTGTGTTCAAAACCTGCCTTCATGTGAACCTTTCTGCTTATGTTTGGTACATTAGTTTTGGTAGACTTTGCTATATTTGGTCATGTCTTGTTACTGTATCCCCAATCCCCTGAATCCCTAAGAATTCCTTACCATGTGCTACCTAGTACATGTTTGTCATCATGTGATCTATGTGTTCCCCAACCCCTGTTATGCCTGTGTGAAAGCTTGGGTGTTTAACCTATCTTGGTTCTTTGTATGGTGCTGAACATGTTTTGGTCCTAAGTTTGGTCTTTGTTTGCTGATTACTCTGCTCTTCTCAATTTGTTTTTACTAAGACTACTTTCTCCTAGTTTTTCAAGACTACTTCAAGTAATCCCCTTTCCAGAACTGTTTCCTGCTTACTCTTTTTCAAAAACTGTTCGAAATTGTCTTATAACGATTCTCTTGGATTCCTAGAAACTATATTGAGCACTCTCACTTACTCTTAGATTACTAGGTTCTGCCCCTTTTGTGTGAGAATTACTTAGGGACCCTTGAGCTCCCTCTGAACTATGACACACAAGAGCTGGCCTTTCCACACTGCACTTACTCCATCTTGGCTATGAAATCTGGGTGTGAGCACTGCCCGGGATCCCTTGAGGTCTTTAGGGAACTCTGACACACCCGGATTGTGATAAGGTGATAAAACAATACATGGCATTGAGGATCTGGAAACTTGGGCCTATTATGGAAGGCTCCCTATAGTTAACTTCTTCTTTTCCTATTTTTAATTATGTAATTGATATTCAGAGGTTTGTAATAATTATTTGTAAAAACGATTCTGGGGTTGGATAGTGAAAATGGGTGGGGATATGCATGCTATAGTATAAGTAAGGGTAGAAATCATGTTCCTAGGTTTACTTTATATATGTTCAATAGCAACCATGGTTAGGCATAACATGTCAAGCATGCCATGCATTTAGATACCATGATACTTAGGTTCATACCTCTGCTTTCTTTCAGCATTGCCCTCACTTAGATATCATGTTCATAGGATTACTGACAATAACAAAAATTGCTACCATATGATTCTGTCAACATGTTCTGAAATGCAATCTTGCCTTAGAATAATTGTATTAATAAAGTTGCAATCATGTTTTACCATGCCTACGCACTTAGAGATCCTGTTAAACCTATTAAAAACTATCACCTATGTTGTTCCTGAATATGTGCATAATGTTGTGATTCTATATGCATTTAGAAATCCATGTTTAAGTTATCATGCTGCATTAGACATCATGCAATAGGATCATACTCGCTTACTACACTTAGTCTAAACACATGTCCGAAACAGTCCCATGTTCTAATAAACTGGCAGTCCGTCTTTTGTAAACACTTAGAATCACATGCTATTAGGATTGATAATCTGGAATCCTTAACAAATTTGTACAACTGCTGCATATCATCCTACACCTAGGCAAGCCTTAGGTAATCAACTCTTAAATATAATCAGAACTTTCTGTGTGATCATGTTTAATTTGTGTATGAGACATGTTGTTTATGTGCAATGTGTGTGGAGGTATATGTGATCCTTTACCTGTTTTCCATGCTCTCCCCTTATTTGCAAGTCCTACTTGTTTGTTATATGTCGCCCTAGCATTTTTACCTTTAAAACCTGAGGGTCTACCTAGAAACCTCCTTTTAGGATAGAAGTCCTAATTTCCTCCAAGACTGATAGGAAAGGGACGGGTAGCAGCATGCAATAGAGTTCGTGACCAACACGTGCTTTAATTTCCTTCAGGGGTGGAAAAGGGTAGAATATGGATATGATGACTGGTGCGCTAATACCAAGTGGATCCCCTCTTTGAGGAGTGTCATACCGGGTATTGCATTGAGGTGATCCATATTATAAACCTAGGATACCCTTTACTTTACATGCTTAGATTTTAATTCTTTTCAAAATCTAACTCTTTTTCATTAATTGTTTTCAAACATCTTTGTACTTAAGACTTAAACCCCCTATTATTTGAGCCCTACTTGTTTGTTTGCTAAAAATTGTACAAATTCACAATAAATTTGTTTGGCCGGGAACCACACTTGTGGATCCTGAGGGGTGCCTAACATCTTCCCCTTAGGATACTTTCAAGACCTTAACCTATCTCTGGTTAACAACATAATTATAGATGAACCTCTTAGGTGACCTAACGCACCCCAAAATCGTTAGGTGGAGACTCTTCAAAAATGCAAACCCCTTTCCCAAAAGGAACGAGTTGTCTCAACCAAATGTCATGAACCCGATCTTCGTGAGGAAAAAGGGGGCGCGACAAACGCCCGCTTAGTCTTTTATAAGACATAGTTGAGTGTGATCAAGGCTATACCTTAGTTGACTTACCCGTACATAGGGTTATCAGATTGGTGTTAGTTTCTTGTTGCCAACCCGTGTATTTAGGTATGACTGTTACATGTTATTTCCTTCTTTGTTGAGTTGTTCGTAAAATGCCTAGAATTCTTTATTGTGTTTATTTCTTGTGATGTAGTTTTCCTATCTTGTGATCGAAGGTTCTTGAGTTGATGTATTGTATCTTGAACTATTGTCGTTGTTGTTGTTGTACTTGTTGTGCTGATGCACGAGGTTTCTATCGTGCGGTTGTTGATATGGGGATTTGCACGAGATTTCTGTCGTGCCGTGTTTACTATTGATATTGCACATGCGGCGTGATAAGGCCGGATATAAAATTGAGGGTTGCGCATGTGGAGAGACAAGGGGGGAACATGATTATGCACGTGTGGTGAAACAAGGCGGGCATATACTTTACTACTGCACATGTGGCGAGACAAGGTGGGCTATGTCAGGGATTATTTGTGATAGTAGTGTTGTCCTGGGGGCATTCTTTGTTGTTGATATTATGTAATAGTTCACTTGTTGTGTGAGTTTATTTGTCTGAAAGGTTGTGAGAAGACGTTATATGTGTTGCACATTTCCACCTCCTTATGCTCATTGGCTGTTAAATTATGTTAGGACACCTGCACAAGCATACACTTAGTTCAGCACTTCTATTGGGTTAAGGTTTCCTTGTTGTTGTCGAATAGATACCCATGTTGTACTTACCGTATGTGTGTAAATGACCCCAATTGACACGTGAGGCGTCCATGCAGTTATTACCTGAAATGAGGGCACAAGATGCCAATGTTAGAATTCAGCTATTGGGATCCGTGAGTGGTGATTTGTTCGAGGTTTGGAACCTCATGGAAAAGATGACGAACTTGATGTAGAAGTTGTTGAAGTTGTTGAGTCATTACTTGCCCGTGTTGTATATTTACATTCTAGATTTTGTTTGAGGTCTATTCACCCTTTTTGTGCTATTTCATGTTTCCCGCTGATACTTGTTGTTTTTCCTTCCTTATCGAATCTACTGTATTTTTGCTATATTTAGTAGCCTTTATGTGTATATCATCTTTTCCGTTATTCCTATATTTATAGTTGTTCAGTTCATTAGACTAGTGGGTGTCTCAACTAGTCCTCGTCACTACTTCACCGAGGTTATTCTTGATACTTAGTGGGCACCGATGTGGGTGCTCATACTACACTTCTGCACATTTTTGTGCAGATCCCAGGTTTTTCATAGCCGGCCGATCGATAGTTAGCAGCACGGTTGCTATTGTGGAGACTCAATTTAATATCGCTCCAGCGTTCGCGGGTTTCGGAGTCACCGTCTTATTTTGTTCATACATTGTTGTACTTATTTCTGATTAGTGGTATTTAGGAGTTATAGTGTAAACTTCTGTAGAGCTTATGACTTGTATTTACCAGGTTTTGGGAAGATGTGTAATGTGTAGAGATTTATTTTTAAAAAATACTTAAATGATTCTTATATTATAATTGATTTTTGTTAATAATAGGCTTGCCTAGTCCTTAAGACTAGGTGTCGTCACGATACCCAATGGAGGGAAAATTGGGTCGTGACGGGATCCATCCCCCTAGGGTCATCCTCTTATGTTTCTCTCTTGATGGTGTACACGAGGTTGTGAAAATCGACGGGTTTTTGATTGACGTGAAACATGGCAAAATGTTCATTGACTGGACTTTGCATCTCTTCTCTATTTGCAAACTGCTTGGATGTATACATGATTTTTCACTGCATATCTTCTCTATATGATAGTTCTAGGATGTATACATGCCTTTTATTCATATCTCTTCTATATGTTGTTTTACTTGATGAGATGAATCGTCGTACATATCTTTTTTATATATGGATCATGTAACTTGACTTGTTTAATCAAGGATATCTTCTCTATATGCAATTGTTGATGTGTTATCTGATATCAAATGCATATATTCTTTATATGATGAGCTATTAAGGGCACTGCGTACATCCTCTCTATGTGCACTACTTGATGGTACTGTAGTTCATGTTTATACTTCGATACTGTTGCTGGGTATATGTATATGTTATGAGTTGTATAGGTTATATATAGTGAGTATCCTTGAACTGAGACCTTGTCAGTACTTTACTGAGGTTAGTCAGAATACTTACTAAGTACATATGGGGTCGGTTGTACTCATACTATGCTTATGCACCTTACGTGCATACCTTGGAGTAGAACTATTGTGGATGGCAGAAGCTAGCATTGAAGATGTACCCGTTTTCCCGATATAACTACCACTTGTTCTTGGTAGTATAGAATTTGTACTTCTATTCATGTATCTGCCACGCGGATATTGCATTTATTTTTGTACCAGCTTTGTAAACCTAAACTTTAGTGGCTCTTGACTTGTACTCCAATCCTTGGAAAAATTGTTTGACATTCAGCTATCTTGTTTCGTGTTATTAATGATCTTTCATTTGAGTTATATTATTAATTGACTGACTTACCTAGCGGTTAGGCTAGGTGATATCACGATTTGGTAAGATTTTGGGCTGTGATAGAATATTCTTAAAAAAGAAAAAAATAATGGCAACTCATCTGTAATACATGTTATACATTCTCTCTTGCATTATTACGAAGTTAGGCCTTTAAGATTTTCATACTACGTGTAATTTTTAGATGGCAAAATAGATTAAAGTTATAGATAGTCAATTATGGGCTACACTTTAATGATAGAAGTATATTTTTCAAGAAAATAATTATATAAGTAACACATACATACAATAGTTTAAATATTTAATTTCAAAGAAACGTGTATATTGAATGGAACTTTGAATTGCTTTATCAATATTATGTGTGTACCTAATTTGTATGCCAACATATAATAAGCAAAGATGTTATGAACGAATTGTTTTCTATATAAAATAAACTTTTAACTTACTTTAATGTCCTAAATATTAGTACTTTCTACCTATTTTGGTAAAAAAGATTTAATACCAAAAACTCTAGCAGATTTTAAAGATCGTGAAATCTATTTTTAAGGGGTAAAAAAGGCAAACGATATCTCGCTAAAGATCGTCATTTTCATGATAAATTCAGCTAGTCGTGATGGCAATTAACTCCACCCGCTAGGTAAGTCAATTAACAACTATCCAATTCCAATGAAATTTAATAAGACAATTAAGCAAAAACAAAATATCTAAATCATATACATTTCCCAAGGATTGATGGTAGGCTATTACCGCCGGTTCGTTGAGGGGTTTTCCTCTATAGCAGTCCTATTGACGATATTGACCCAGAAGGGTGCCCCGTTGAGATGGTCATACGAGTGTGAGTTAAGCTTTCAGAAGATCAAGACTGCTTTGACTACGGCGCCGATGTTGGTGTTTCTCACAGTGAGCACCTCATGACTCCGTATAGGCTCCTAGTTATGGACCTGGAAATCTGAAGGAGTAGGAGAAAGAGGGTGGGGTGCAGGCAACCTAATATCAAGTGGGGTAACTTGACCAAGGACAAAGCTCAGGAGTTAGGGGAGAAGTTGCTGGCTATGAGGGCCTGGATGAGTATGGGGGACGCGTTTAGTATGTGGTCCATGACTGCGGATTGCATTAGGGTAGCTTCTAGAGAGGTCTTAGAGGTCACGAAGGGTTAACCTGGGGGTCATAAAGGGGACTGGTGGTGGAATGGAGAGGTCAAGGTAAAGTGGAAGCTAAGAAAGTTGTTTATTTGAAGCTAGTAGAGAGTACAAACGAGGAGGAAAAAAGGACTTTTCGGGAGTATTACATAAAGGCAAAGAAAGAGGCAAAGTTAGCAGTTACGACGACTAGGAACGCAGCATTTGCTCGTTTGTACAAGGAGCTTGAGGGAAAAGGTGGGGACAAGAGGTTGTAACGGTTGGCCAAGGTGAGGGAGAGGAGAGCTCGTGACCTAAACCAAGTCAAATGCATCAAGGACGAGGATGGTAAAGTGTTGATGGACGAGGCACTCATTAGGAGAAGATGGCAAACATACTTCTATAAACTGTTGAATGAGGAGGGGGATAGACGCATTGTGATGGGTGAGTTGGAGCACTCCAAGAGTCGATGGGATTTTGGATACTGTAAGTGGATTACGGTAGATGAGGTGGAAGGAGCAATGCGTAAGATGTGCAGGGGCAGAGCAACAGGGCCAGACGAAATCCCGGTGGAATTCTGGAAGAGCGCGAGGCTGGCAGGTTTAGAGTGGCTCACTAGGCTATTTAATGTTATTTTTAAGGCAAAGAAGATGCCCGAAGAATGGAGGTGGAGTGCGATGGTTCCGATTTACAAGAACAAAGGTGATATCCAAAATTGCAACTATTATAGGGGAAGTTATTGAGTCACACTATGAAGGTTTGGGAGAGAGTGGTGGAGGCCATAGTGAGGAGGTGCGTGTCTATTTTCGAGAATTAGTTTGGATTCATGTTGGGGCGTTCAATTACGGAAGCGATTCATCTGGTAAGGATATTAGTGGAGTAGTATAGGGAAAGGAAGAAGGATTTGCATGTGGTGTTTATTGACCTTGAGAAGGAATACGATAAAGTTTCGAGGGAGGTCCTGTGGAGGTGTTTGGAGGTTAGCGATGTTCCAGTAGCGTACATTAGGGTGATTAAGGATATGTATGATGATGCTAAGACTCGGGTGAGGACTGTGGGTGGTGACTCAGACAATTTCCCTGTGGTGATGGGGTTGCACCAGGGATCGGCTCTAGCCCATTTTTGTTTGCCTTGGCGATGGATGTACTGACGCGTCACATCCAAGGGGAGGTGCCTTGGTGCATGTTATTTGCCGATGATATAGTGTTGATTGACGAGACGCGTAGCAGAGTTAACGCGAGGTTGGAGGTTTGGAGACAGACCTTGGAGTCTAAAGGTTTCAAACTGAGTAGAACCAAGACAGCATACTTGGAGTGCAAATTCAATGAGACCCATGATGCAGACGTAGAGGTTAATCTTGATGCTCAAGCTATTCGCAAGAAAGCGAGTTTTAAGTATCTCGGGTGTATTATCCAAGGTAACGTGGAGATTGACGAATATGTCACACATCGCATCGGAGCGGGGTGGATGAAGTGAAGGATTGCTTTCGGTGTTCTATGTGATAGGAAGGTGCCGTTAAGACTTAAGGGTAAGTTTTATCGAGTAGTGGTTTGACCTGCTATGCTGTATGGGGCTGAGTGTTGGCCAGTCAAGAACTCCCATGTGCAGAAGATGAGAGTAGCAAAGATGAGGATGTTGAGATGGATGTGTGGGTGTACCAGGAAAGATAGGATTAAGAATGAGGCTATCCGAAACAGAGTGGGAGTAGCCTCCGTGGAGGACAAGACACGGGAGTCGCGGATGAGATGGTTCGGACATGTTATGAGAAGAAGCATTGATGCCCCTGTTGGAGAGTTTGAGAAGGGGTCGAGGTAGGACTAAGAAGTACTGGGGAGAAGTGATTAGGCAGGACATGGCGTTGCTTCAGCTCACTGAGGACATGACACGTGATAGGAGGGTGTGGAGGTCGAGGATTAAGGTAGAAGGTTAGTAGGTAATTGATAATGCTCACCGATAGTCTTAGTAGCATGCATTTCCCTTCATATTCTTAGATTTGTATTACGGTATGTGGTATTGTACGCCTCAGGTATTGTATTCCCTATTGCTATTATTGGATACTTTTTGTTTGCTTCCCTCTTCTTCTTCTTGTCCTTCTTGAGCCGAGGGTCTATTGGAAACAGCCTCTTTACCTGCATTAGGTAGGGGTAAGGTCTGCCTACATACTACCCTCCCCAGAACCCACATGTTGGGATTAAACTGAGTTTGTTGTTGTTGTTGATGATGGTACAAATCATGAGCTTCTAGGAAAAGAGTTTACAAAGATGAAATAAAATAAATACATAATCTGTTTGAAAAGTAAATAAACAGAGTTTTATAGATCGAAGGCAACCACGAACAAGAGGCAGCTACAACCAGGATGTAGTTACATCTTAAATCTAGCTCTCATAGAACACAGCAACATCAGCAGCCAACATCTACACGCAAGGTGCAGAAGTGTAGTATGCGTACAATCGACCCTATGTACTCAGTAAGTAACAAACCTAACCTTAGGTTGAAAGTAGTGACGAGCTGTAACCAAGGTCGGAGTCCAACACCAATAGCCAAAAACAGTTCATAACAACATAATAAAAGTAATAAAAGAAGTAACTCATAGATAAAATGCTCATCTTGTTCACAGTTCCAGAAAAATAGGCATGCTTTTCAAGTGCCTCAGTGAAAACTCAAATCTTTTACCGAAAATGCCAAAATACGAGTAAGTTTGAAAACTATAATTTTTTTCAAAACTCCGTTCAACAATAAGTAAGATGTTTCATTTTCAGATAGCATGAGAAAAGTACGTCTTTATGCCTACATGTCAAGATACAGGTAAATATCGTAAATGTCCCCAGAACTGGGTAGCAGAAGGAAATGCATCTCTATGCATGTATCTCAAGTGCGCATGTCAAATGCAATGAATCTCGATGATGAGCACATGTACTCACACTCTTAGAGTACTCAATATTATTGTCTCGCATCCTCTCTCACTATGCTCAGTGCTCAATTACTCAGCGTTGTATAATACATGCTGCAGCGTGTAGCCCGATCCACATATATATAGTCGACTATGCTCACTAGGGGTGTGCAGACTCCGGAGGGACTCCTTCTGCCCAAGCGCCATATCGATGCGACATGCATCCCGATCCCACAATATATCACTGCGACGTGCAGCCCGATCCCACAATATATAATCAATATATCACAGCAACGTACAACCTAATCCAACAAAAAATAATTAATATATCGATGTGGCGTGCAGCCCGATCTCATAAAATATGATCAATATAATATGCTACGGTGTGCAGCCCGATCCCAAAATATCACTCTTACTCAGGCCCTCAGCTTCACTAGGTAATTAATCTCTCAAGTCAGTCACACACGGGCTAACAATGCCATGAAACTAGCCCGACAACAATGATATGATGTATCAACAAATAATAACTGAGACTGATATGGTATGAATGCATGGATATGACTGAGTACGAAATATCAATGAAATCAGTGATACGACAGTAAGAAACGATCACTATGGGTCCAAACAGTATCGGAAAAATTCTTAGACATGATATCTATCATGATTTATAGCTTAACTACTTTATCACATGGTGGAAACACAGATATCAATAAAGTGGGACCACTATACAATGTCATGGAAGAAACAGAGTCCAAATTCACATGGTGCACACCCGTCACCTAACATGTGCATCACCTCAATACCAATTACATAACACGCAGTACAGGGTTTCATACCCTCAGCACTAAGTTTAGAAGAGTTACTTACTTCGAAGAAGCAAAATCCAATACCCAACAGGCCAAACGATACTCCAAAAATTTCATCCCGCGCATACCGACCTCTAAACGATTCGAAACTAGTTAAAAGCAACTCAAATGCATAAAATAATGCCTAAGGAAACAAATCCAATCGATAAAGGTCGAATATTTAATCAAAATTTTCAAAATCGACCAAAAAGTCAAACTCGGGCCCATGCCTCGGAACCCGTAAAACTCATAAAATCCAATAACGCATTCAATTACGAGTCCAACCGCACTAGTTTCACTCAAATCCGACTCCGAATCGATTTTCAAAACTCAAAATTTCACTTTATGAAATTTTAGACAAAACCCAAAATTTCACTTTGAAATCATCAATCGAATGCCAATAACGAAGATGGATTCATGAAATATAATCAAAATCGAGTATACAACACTTACCCCAATCCATATGGTGAAAATCGCCTCTAAATATTATCCAAATCCGAGCTGCCCAACTCAAAATATGACCAAATGAACAAACCTTCAATATTAAGTATTTTTGCACAGTTGTTCTGCCTCATTTTGCATGCCAAACGACCCCGAAACTTATTTTTCATGCCTTCAATGGATTCCTTGTGAAATTTTAGTCAAGTTAGGCTTTTGAGTAACTGCATTTGACCTTATAATGAAGCAGATATGTTGGTTTCAATATTTGAAAATAGTGCGGATTTTTACATACGAAGTCAGTGGCAATTTCATAATTAATCTGAAAAAATCTAGCAACCCAATTCGTAGTAAAATAACCATAAAGTCCTCATATGATGTCCAAAATCGACGATTCTTTTTGCTACGGATCCGTAATTACGATATAGATCTAATGCTTTAATAAAAATAGAAATCGGATATCATTTGTTCAATGTGATACCATTTATGGTTGGAACAATGACGTCAAAACATAAGAAAAACAAGCGCAACACAACCCGAACCTATCTGAAACTCACCCGATCCCCTCGAGACCAGGTACGAACATACCAAAAAGTCCCATAACATAACACAGACTTACTCGAGGCCTCAAATCACGCATAACAATATCGAAACGACGAAACACACATCAAATCAAACTTAATGAACTTTTGAACTTTCGTCTTCCAATAACTCGCGCCAAAACATATAAATTCAACTCGGAATGAACTCAAATTTTTCACACAAGTCCTAATACATCATACGAAGCTACTCTTCCCCCAAACTACCGAGCAAAGTGCAAATGCTCAAAACGACCGATCGTGTTGTGACATTCTCCCCCACTTAAACATATGTTTGTCCTCGAACGTGCCAAGAGTTTTTCCTAAGCCGTCAAACACCGTGTAACCTTACCATGTACAAACCAGGGGGTGATCCCACGTCACCGTATTCCATATAGTCCCGAAAACACAATATACAGATGATCATTACTTCAATCTTAGCTCGTAAACCTTGGAATCCAATTTTCCAACATTCAGAATTTCCTATAAGACCCAAATCTCGCATCTATACACTGTATAAGTCTGAAAAAGATGTACCAAGCCATAACCATAACCCAAGACACAATCACAGGAACTCAAATACCCATAGCAAAAAATTTCGATCACAGTAGCTGCAAAACAACCCAATTTTGATAATAAACCTCATATCAACTAAAATCTTGTTTTAAACCTTTAAACACTGTCAATGATGAAAGAATCACGCAGAAACTCGTAACCACTTATCAGACCAACAAGTCATGGAACTCTCCCTCCTTCGACAAGAACTATAGCCAATTTCTAAGCTGACTTCCGACATTATCCTTCGTACATGTTGTAATCAAATCTGATAGTATCCATTCTAGGTCGAATGACCTCATCTCATCCAACACAATCTTTAGTGGCATACCACATCAATACAATCTAAAGACACAACTCGTGCAATCTGTGCACCAATAAGCAATATTCCAAATGTACTCAATCATGGAAATTGACTCAAACGAGAGAACCATCCGTCAAGTTCAACAAGTACCACCACAATTGAAATGCTACGAACTCATCATACCTAGTAGAACCAATACAAACGAATCTAACACAAAGGATCATCTCCCTATATAACCTAGTTGTAATGCATGACCACATCCAAGCACCAGTCCATATGAAATACCTCAAGACAGAATGCTCAAAATAAACAACCACACACAATTTGACATCAAGTACCCAAGGTGCATGACCATAAAACGGAGAAGCAATTAACACAAAATACCACAATCTAGAAAGAACATAACTGAAGCACAATCAACTATTCCACATCCCAATCACCATCTCGGTCAAATTCCACTATAAGGCCCAAACAATACCGCAACATGTGTGCATATAACCATCGAATCACAACCCTTCGTAGCATGGAAGAGTGACACATAGAACATATCTGATACGAATAAAATTAATTCTAACAGAATGGCACATCCTTCAACAATAATCCGACCCCGTGTAGAATACCCATCCTTATTGAGCCGACCGATGGGCCCCCAAATAAACTCTGGTCATACCCAAATAGACAAATAGCCCTCCAAAAGTCCACAATGACCCAACCATTACACATACTATCATCTGGCTAGCTTTGGCCATATCTTCACAGTTAACAACCACGAAACAACCTGCTTCTGAGAACTCCAGTCTCCAATTCCATAGAGCATACGAATCACCATATCTGATCCTAACTCCACAGCCCGAATGTCTAACACATCTCTCATACACGATCATCCCATGAGGAAATACTTCTATAGTTCTCCCTTAACACATAGCAACAATTTGAATATCAGTGGTCGATCAACCAGGTGGTTACTTCAATACCAATGAAGCATCCGCAAGTAAAAACACAACGTGCCTTCTGAAATGTGAACCCTTCTCCGATAATTCCAAGTAGTAATATCATTCATCTAGTCATCTAAAACCGTCCATGTTGTCTAATAATTTGTGACCTTCCCTTTGAAACTGAATCGTGACCTTGCACATGCAAATCTCAATCCCACACAACATCGCATCTATGAAAAGCACGTGAATCTCATAATCACTCCGAGTCACAAGTAGAATACATATCCGATCAGTTAGAAACCTTCCATTTGATCCCATCCAGTAGGAAATCACAATATTGAACATGATCCTCTCGCCGGTAGGAAATATCCACCTCGAATCGTGATAGAAATCATCGAGAAATCTTTGGATATCCATTTGCACATAACCAAACCATCAGAACTGAATCTCTCTAACTCCATCAAGCCACGCGGGTCACCAAAACCCAAGAGCATTGCCACGAAACATCAGTAGAGACTAGCCACATCATAAGTACCCAAAGAACTTATTATATCCATTACTGTGTTGATCCAACCTATTACCAAGTCGTCCTAGTTCCCAAAGTCCCTTCCAAATTACCTTCAAATTGATACTTCTCCCTGCTAGAAAACCACGATCCTTAACTAAAATTTCACCACACCGGAGACCCTAGTATAAAACCACAACGCCCTAAGCCCCATAAGTCGCTAACTTCCCTTTTAAGCACCCCAAAGCACCACAACAGAGACACCCATTCTAAAGAGACCTTATGTGAACCTAAAATTGTTTCCTTCACCTTCTTGATGCTGAAATGCATAATCCACAATGTTATACAAAAAAATTCCACAAGTATCGACACCGTTCAATGAACTCTCAGTTTCTAGCCATATACAAGTTTTGAAATTTCCAAATCGCTACATATAAATCTTGAATCCATTAGAACCATTATCGAGAGTCATACACTCTACTCAAATCTCAATTAAACTGACCAAACGGACCGAATGACATGTGCCTCATTAGCACACCAACACCCAAGGGAGTAACCCACACTCCTAAACAACCGAGCAATTCCTACTCCATGCATACTACATCCTTCACGAATAACCACTATATTATTTAATGATTCCCATATACCCATAGAGTATAATACACAACATGTATCCAGAAATTCCCTTACTCGAGTCATCCTCAACCTCAACCTCAACCCTTGCAGTCATAACTGGTTCACCAGCACACCTCAAACCGAAACCAATACAACACATAACTGTGCATTCAACTCGTCGATAGTAGACTCCCCCACTTGGATCAAAGTCATATATCGATACACACAATAAGTCATAATGCACATACTCTATTACTTCCATAGTACCGCAGTGAGATTCAACTAAATCCTTCCTGGGCTCCTGTAACACAAACCATCTAATACTTTAAATTATCTACAAATCTCTCGTTCACCCTTGTAATAGTCAAGCCAACTTCACAAGAGATCCAAACTCAAATTTCAACATATATCATTCACTAATAAGATAACTCTCTACAAAACATTATAGGGATCACACAACCTTAGGACACCTCGCAGGACATAACCCACTTGCTTAGCCTCAACTGACATCTCCTATACCCTTTCATAGCCACAACTACTAAGAAATCACTTAATCTCCCTGAGTCTGAACTCATAACACAACATGAAAATCTGCTTCACTCCACAACTAAACAATATGAGAGGTTCTTCAACGCACCCATAACTCAAGGTCGTACACCAAATCAAGGCAGAAATCAAACACCCAATAGTCCTTGCTACATCTCAAGTAAACTCTTCTCGTCACATTTGAAAAATCTGAACACACCTCGCAGTCACATCATACTTACCACATAGACATCCAACCACTCATTGAGCCACAAAGTACATTCATAGGGACACTACCGGACGTTTAAGTCCAAAAACACGTGCTCACATAATCGAAACCTCTGTGCTCAAGCTACCGTCACCACCCGGCCTCAAGTCCTCCAAACTATCCCATCATCAGCACACTGAAATCATATCCCGTACCTCATCCATGGAATCACAAGTCGTCGGCGCACAGCCGATACCAAGCGCTCACATGCGCATACGAATGCATGGAAGGAACTCAAAGAGTTACACTTCAAGATGAATCAATGTCGCATGATAAGGAAAGAAAGATGGAAAGTATATCCTAAATGTCCTGTAGCCTCTCGAAGATAGGTATGGAAGTCATCATACAGATCTGCAAGACTCTACTAGACACTTGCTCATGACTTGTAGAACCTATGAACCTTGAGCTCTGATACCAACTTATCATGACCCAAAATTCAACTAGTCGTGATGGCTCCTATCCCAACACGCTAAGTAAGCAAATTAACAACTATCCAATTCCAATAAATTTAATAAGACAATTAAGCAAAAGCGAATATCTGAATCATATACATTTTTCAAGGACTGGTAGTACAAATCATGAGCTTCTAAGAATAGAGTTTACAAAGATGAAATGAAATAAATACATAGTCTATTTGAAAAGTACATAAACAGCATTTTATAGATCTAAGGCAACCACGAACAAGAGGCAGCTACAACCGGGATGCAGGTACATGAAGTTCTAAACGACAATACCACACAAGAGGGGAGTGATTTGTGTGGTGTCCAATTTTCGCGTGCAGTAGTTATAGAAGGACCAGGTTCTTCTATGTGTTCCAAACTCCTACAGTTTGCGAAATAATAATTGCAGAAATAAAATAACACAGTGATTTTACGTGGAAAACACCTAGCTCAAAAGGTGAAAAAACCACGACCTACTTCCCAATAGTATTTTCCCAAACTCTTCACTAAGACAATGAGCCAAACAGCATTTACAAAATAAATTATTTTGTAAACCTAAGGAGTAACTCTAATCCCCTTGTGGCAAACTAGCCTCTAGCTAATTGCGACAAGCTCCAAGTTAACTCGAACTTGAATACTCAGTACCTATTACAATTGCTTCTAGATAAAGCTGATAGATACAATTTGTAATCACTTGCTACAAATAACTAGACTAAAAGATAGCAGATGGAACTGTTTCTTCTAGCTGGTTCAATTAGCTTTTGAGTCGCACAGGAATTCTCACACGAACTGCTTGCAAAGTTGCTTTGGTAATTTTTCTCTCAATTCTTCATTCACTTCTGTGTTTGTGCGCACTTGTTCAATGAGAACACTTGACAATATATAGGATCAGTAGTTTGAGACGATGTGCTAGAGTTCTTATGCAACTCTTCCTTGGTGAAAGAGTTCTTGTTGATCTCAACTTCATAGATCCTCCTCTATCTTGATTTTGTCCTTCATGAATAAGAAGTCCATCTCCGTATTAATTTGTAACCTTTTTGATCAGGAGATATCTCCTCAAGTCAGTGATTGTGTTTATCTCCTGTGTGTGATCTCCTCACGTGCCATTTATTCTGCATGTCGATGTATCCAATGATGGACCTGGTTCAACTTTGAGTTTATTTGTCGATCTTCAAAACCATGCAGCTTCTTTATCCAACAAATTCCCCCTTTTTGATGATGACAAATTTTGTGCTTAAACCTGTAATCACTTTAATCCAACATTGACACTTTTTATAGCATTAAGCATTTTTCATTGAGAACCAAGTTCATTAGGTTATAAATATCACAATATAAATATAGCATATAGCACATCTTCCCCTTTTTGGCATCATCGAAAAGTTGTAGAGTGTTAGAATAACCAGATGGATAATAATTACTCATGTCCATTTAGGAAACTGTAGGTGTAAACATGTGTTAATCATCAAAAGTAAAACCAAGAATGCAGGCTATTAACGAAAGTGAGACAAAAGTAAGAGCGAAAATAGCACAATTCATTGATTTGATAATAGTTCATGCACCAGCACAAAAAAAAAACAAAGGCAGTTACATCCATGAGAAAGAAAAAAAATAGACAAAACAAATCCCAAACTTGGTCATAGAGGGTTTAGGGACGGCACTGGACCCTAAGGCTGGGAAGGGGTGGAGGTTGGGTTCTTTGCTTGAAGAAGAGAGAGAATCTGTTGAAGAATCCCCTCATTCTTTTCTTTTTCATTAGCTAGTTTAGCTTTAAGCGCATCCCACTCAGCTTCAACCTCTGTAAGGCGGGTCTTCAATCAAAGGATCTCAGCATCCTTAACCCCACCTTCATGCACAAGTGCCCTGACCTTGTTGTTCACAGGCATTTGCCTTAATGAACCAGGTTCATCCTCAGGAACATTCACAGCATAGTCGCAAGTCAGAAACCTGTTCTTCCCAAAATGATCCTTGACAATAGCCATTTCAGCCTTCTTCACAGGAACTTTGAAGTGAGCAAGCACAGTAGTAAGGATGAACCCATATGGTATGGCATGTACCTTGGAGCCATTCACCACCCTGTCCGGTAATTGAATGATGAAAGAGGTCCAGTTAATATGCCGTCCACTTTCCAGGCATTCCATGAGAGTGAGATACATGTAGTTTGCAATATGCCTTATCTCTTTCCTGGGCAGTATGTACTTGTTGACAAACTCAAAGATCAGTTTGTGTTGCGGCTTCATCTCGCTTTTGAACACAGCCCTTTGTTCCATCTCTTGCTCATTTTCACTGAACCTCTTGGTGATTTGGAGGGCTGAAGGGAGTCCATCCAAGCTTGGCCGCCTCTTCCTAGTGTAGTCATCGTATCCCTCAGAGGGAATCCCAAGTATCTCACCCAGCTCCTTGGCATCAAATAAGATATCAACCCCGTTTACCTTAGTGGAAACCCTTCCATCCTTGACCTCCGCATTTGCCATAAATTCCACAATTTCATTTCTGGATAGCCTGCCATCAAGATGAAGGACCAAGTCCTTCCAGCCCTGCACATCCAGAGTATCCACAAGATAAATCATGCCTGATTCTTCAGGATCTCTTAACAGCTTCCCTTTCAGAATTGTACGCTTTCTATACTTTGTCAATTTGTCTATCTCCCCACCAGATTCTTCTGCTTCTTCACCACTCCACTCATTTTCTTCATCAAACTGAATTTTCTTTGATGTGGACCTGAGTCGCTTAGCAACAGTCGAGGGTGTAGCAGACACAGAAGCTGACTTCTTGGAAGAAGTTTTTGCCTTCTTTGGTTTGGGTGTCTCAAGCTCAACCTCTGCAACTTGTTCCTCTTGATGGACCTGGTCAATCTCCTCTATATCTACAGCCTCTACGGGCTAAAACACTTTTTCCTTCTAAGTTTGTAAGCAATGAGATTTCCAATTAGCTCATTCAACCTGAGGGTTGCCATGTTCTTGGATTCCTGAATAGCAGTGATCTTGCTTTCCCAAGAGATGGGCAAAACCCTTGTCAAAATTTTCTCAACCCTGTCTTATTCAAGAATCACCCTTCCAAGAGATTTGAGTTCATTGGTCAGTGTAGTGAACCTTGTATACATCTCTTGGATGGTCTCTCCTTCCTTTATAGTGAAATTTTCATATTGAGAATATAGTAGAGTTCTTCTTGACCTTGTCACTTGAGGTGTTCCTTCATGATCCACTTGCATTGTATCCCAAATTTCTTTGGAAGTGGTGCAGCTTTGAATTCTACTATACTCATCTGGACCAAGTCCACACACTAGCCACTTCTTGGCCTTAGCATTTTTCTCCCATTTTCTTAAGTCTTCAGCAGTGCAATCAGCTCTTGTATTTGGCACGTCTACTCCTTCAGCAGTCTTTTTCATGGTAGCCAAATGACCATCAGTGACTATGTCCCATAGTTCATAGTCTTCCCCAATTAAGTGATCCTTCATCCTATTCTTCCACCGAGAGTAGTACAGGTCATTGAAGAGTGGTGGCCTAGCAGTTGATTGTCCTTCCCAGTTCCCAGGTGGTGAACTCATTTTGATCTTTTCCTAAGGTGTTAGCCTCTTCAAGGATAACCTGCTCTAATACCAATTAAAGTTCTAAACGACAATACCACACAAGAGGGGAGTGATTTGTGTGGTGTCCAATTTTCGCGTGCAGTAGTTATAGAAGGACCAGGTTCTTCTATGTGTTCCAACTCCTACAGTTTGTGGAATAATAATTGCAGAAATAAAAGAACACATCGATTTTATGTGGAAAACACCTGGCTCAAAAGGTGAAAAACCACGACCTACTTCCCAGTAGGATTTTCCCAAACTCTTCACTAATACAATGAGCCAAACAGCATTTACAAAATAAACTCTTTTGTAAACCTAAGGACTAACTCTAATCCCCTTATGGAAAACTAGCCTCTAGCTAATTGCGACAAGATCCAAGTTAACTCTAACTTGAATACGCAGTATTATAATTGCTTCTAGATAAAGCTGATAGATACAATTTGTAATCACTTACTACAAACAACTAGACTAAAAGATAGTAGATGGAACTGGTTCTTCTAGCTGGTTCAAGTAGCTTTTGAGTCGCATAGGAATTCTCACACGAACTGCTTGCAAAATTGCTTTGGTAATTTTGCTCTCAATTCTTGATTCACTTCTGTGTTTGTGTGCACTTGTTCAATGAGAACACTTGACAATATATAGGATCAGTAGTTTGAGACGATGTGCTAGAGTTCTGATGAAACTCTTCCTTGGTGGAAGAGTTCTTGTTGATCTCAACTTCCTAGATCCTCCTCTATATTGATTCTGTCCTTCATGAATAAGAAGTCCATCTCCCTATTAATTTGAAACCGTTTCGATCGGGAGATATCTCCTCAAGTCAGTGATTGTGTTTATCTCCTGTGTGTGATCTCCTCACGTGCCATTTATTCTGCATGTCGATGTCTCCAATGATGGACCTGGTTCAACTTTGAGTTCATTTGTCGATCTTCAAAACCATGCAGCTTCCTTATCCAACAGCACATCTTAAATCAGGCTCCCATCGAACACAGGAACATCAGCGGCCAATATTTGCACGCAAGGTGCAGAAGTGTAGTATGATTACAACCGACACCATGTACTCAGTAAGTAACAAACCTAACCTTAGGTTGAAAGTATTGACGAGCTGGAACCAAGGTTGGAGTCCAACACCAATAGCCAACAACATTTCATAACAACATAATGAAAGTAATAAAATAAGTAACTCAGAGATAAAATGCTCAGCTCGTTCACAATACCCAAAAAATAGGCATACTTTTCAAGTGTCTCAGTGAATACTCAAATCTTTTACCGATAATACCAAAATACGAGTAAGTTTGAAAACTGTGTTTTTTCCAAAACTCCGTTTAACAATAAGTAAGATGTTTTATTTTCAGATAGCATGAGGAAACATGTCTCTATGCCTACATGTCAAGATACAAGTAAAAATCATAAATGTCCCCAAAACTGGGTAGCAGAAGGAAATGCATCTCTATGCATGTATCTCAAGTACGCATGTCAAATGCAATGCATCTCGATGATGAGCTCATGTACTCACACTCTTAGAGTACTCAATATCACTGTCTCGCATCCTCTCTCACTATGATCAATGCTCAGTACACTCAATCACTCAGCGTTGTTCAATACCTGATGCGGCGTGCCGTCCGATCCATACATATATAGTCGACTACGCTCACTGGGGGGTGTGCAGACTCCGGAGGGGCTCCTTCAGCCCAAGCACTATATCGTTGTGGCGTGTAGCATGATCCAATAAAATTTAATCATTATATCGTTGTGGCGTACAGCCCGATCCCAAAAAATATAATCAATATATCAATGCGGCATGCAGCCCGATCCCACAAAATATAATCAATATATTGTTGTGGCATATAGACTGATCCCATAAAATATATCAATATATCGCTGCAGCGTGCATCCCGATACCATAAAATATAATCAATATAATATGATGCGGCGTGCAGCCCGATCCCTATATATCACTCGCACTACGGCCCTCGGCCTCACTCAGTCATCAATCTCTCCAATCTCACTCACGGGCTCACAATGCCATAAAACTAGCCCGACAACAATGATATGATGTATCAATAAATAATAACTAAGACTGAGATGTGGTATGAATGCATGGATATGACTGAGTATGAACTATGAATAAAATCAGTGAGATGACAGTAAGAATCGACCACTATGGGTCCAAACAGTATCGGCATAATTGCTAGACATGATATCTATTATGATTGATAGCTTAACTACTTTATCACATGGTGGAAACACGGATATCAGTAAAGTGGGACCACTACACAGTGCCATGGAAGCAACAGATTCCCGATTCACATGGTGCACGCCCACGTGCCCGTCACTTAGTATGTGCGCCAGCTCAATACCGATCGTATAATATGTATTAAGGGGTTTCTTACCCTCAGCACTAAGTTTAGAAGAGTTACTTACCTCAAAGAAGCCAAATCCAATACACAACAAGCCAAACGATGCTCCAAAAATTCCATCCCGCGCATACCGACCTCCAAACAGTTCAAAACTAGCTAAAAGTAGCTCGAATACATTAAATAATGCCAAAGGAAGCAAACCCAATCAATAAAGGTCGAATCTTTAATCAAAAATTCCAAAATCAACAAAAAGGTCAAACCTGGGCCCGCACCTCGGAACCCGACAAAACTCATAAAATCTGACAACCTATTCAATTACGATTTCAACCATACTAGTTTCACTCAAATACGACTCCGAATCGATGTTCAAAACTCAAAAAATCACCTTATGAAATTTTAGACAAAACCCCAAATTTCACTTTGAAATCATCAATCAAACATTAAAAAAGAAGATGGATTCATGAAATATAATCAAAATCGGGTATAGAACACTTACCCCAATCCATATGGTGAAAATCGCCTCCAACAATTGTCCAAATCCGAGCTTCACAACTAAAAATATGACCAAATGAACAAATATTTGATATTAAGTATTTTTTCCCAGTTGTTCTGCCTCGTTTTGCATGGCAAACAATCTCGAAACTTGCTTTTGATGCCTCCAATGGATTCCTTGTGAAATTCCAGTCAAGTTAGGCTTTTGTATCGCTCCATTTGACCTTATAATGAAGGAGATATGTTGGTTTTAATAGATTTTTTAAATACGAAGTTAGTGGCAATTTCGTAATTAATCTAAAAAATCTGGCAACTTAATTCTTAGTAAAATGACCATAAATCCTCGTACGATGTCCAAATTCGACGATTATTTTTTATACGGATCCGTAATTACGATACAGACCTAATGCTTCAATCAAAATAGAAATCGGAGCTCATTTGTGTAATGTAGTAGTATTTATGCTTGAAGAAACGACGTTGAAACATTAGAAAAACGAGCGCAACACAACTCAAACCTATCTGAAACTCACCTGAACCCCTCGAGACCCCGTACGAACATACCAAAAAGTCTCATAACATAACACAGACTTAATCAAGGCCTCAAATCTCACATAACAACATCAAAACGGCGAAACACACCTCAAATCAAACTTAATGAATTTTCGAACTTTCGACTTCCAAAAACTCGCGCCGAAAGATATTAAACCAACTCGGAATGAATTCAAATTTTGCACACAAGTCCTAATACATCATACGGAGCTACTCGTATCCCCAAATTACCGAGCAAAATACAAATGCTTAAAACGACCGATCGAGTCATTACAGTCATGCTTTTAATATATAGATAGATTAACATTTCTGGCCAGAACAAGCGTGGTTCCTTAAACGTATGATTACTTATTAGGCACTAAATAATAGAAAGGATAATTCCAGATGCCTCCTCTAGATTTGGCTTTGTAAGACTAATTTCCCTTATGATTTATTAAATTATGCTTACCACCCTTATTTTAATTTCTTTTTGTAATAAATTTTTAACCTATTTGTCATAAGTGTAAGAAAATTAGTATGTTACTAATTTTCCCTTTCAAATGTAATATTTTCTTTAATTAATTTATAGACATATTTCTTTCCTTTACGATCGCATAAGAGTTTTTGAAATTCCTTTCTGATACACTCTTTTAGAATTCGCATCGAGATACAGTTTCCATTCCTCTAAATGATCTAAGAGGACTCTATTGGTCTTTGCCTCTTTGGGTTGTTAAGACGAGACTGTTAAATCAAAAACAGGTCTTTTACACCTTCATTAATATGCTTGTCAACCAGTATTTCTTTCAGCTTCTCTTTTTTTGATATAAAGGCTTTTTGGAAAGTTACCGCAACGATCCGTCCGGTTGTTTCGAGAGTTGTAGTCCCGTTTTCCCTTTTTTCTGTTCACTTTGTACTTTACTGTTGTTTTATGGCTTATCGGGTAGTTCGTTCGGGTCTGGAAGGATTTCGGAATGAATTGAGATGCTTAGTCTCATAATGGAAAGTTTGAGTTGGAAAAGTTGACCGGATGTTGACTCATGTGTAAACGACTCTGAATTTGAGTTTTGATGGCTCTGTTGAGCGATTTTGGACTTGGAGCGTGTTTCGAGTTGTGATTTGGAGGTCTGTAGCGGAATTAGGCTTGAAATGGCGAAAGTTGGAAGTTTGGAAGTTTGACCGGAGGGTGGACTTTTTGATATCGGGGTCGGATTCGGATTCCGAAAGTTGGAGTAGGTTCGTAGTATCATTTATGACTTGTGTGTAAAATTTGAGCTCAATCGGACGTAGTTTGATGAGTTTCGACGTCGTCCGTAGAATTTGGAAGTTTCTAAGTTCATTAGACTTGAATTGGGGTATGATTCGTTTTTTATGTTGTTTGAGGTGATTTGAAGGTTCGAATAAGTTCGTATCGTATTTTGGGACATGTTGGTATGTTTGGTTGAGGTCCCGGGGGCCTCTGGTTGATTTCGGGTGCTAACAAATCAAAGTTGGATGTTGAAGGATTGCTAAAGTGTTCATGTTAGTGTAGTCGCACCTGCGGAAGGGGAACCGTAGGTACGAGCCGCAGAAGCGAGAAGGAAGCCACGGAAGTGGCCAAGGAAGTGAGGCAGTAGATGTTCGCAGGTGCGATGGTTTTCCCGCACGTGCATGATCGCAGATGCAGCAAAAGGACTGCAGAAGCGGATTTGGCCTTGTAGTTGGTCTCCACAAGAGCGGAAACTTGGATGCAGGAGCGGAGTTAGACGCAGAAGCGGGCTCTGAGGCACACCTGCGAGGGTGCAGAAGTGACTAAATGGATGCAGGTGTGGAAAGCTTGGATAGAACCTATATAAACGAAGGTTCTAAGATTTTTTTTCATTTCTAATATTTTGAGCTCGGATTTTGGAGGTTTTTGAAAGGATTTTCAAGGAGATTATTGAGGTAAGATCTTTGAGTTCATTTTTCTTCAATAATCATGTTTCTCCACTGATTTTCCACCTAGTTGGTGTGTTCTTGAGGTGTAATTTGGGGGTTTGAGTCTAGGGATTTGGAGAGTTAATTTTGGGGATTTGAATGGCCATTTGGTGTCAGATTTTGATGAAATTGGTATGACTAAACTCGTGAGTGAATCGACTTTTGGGTTTTGTGACTTTTGTTGGATTTCGAGACAAGGTCCTGGGGGCCGTCTTTTGGCTAATTTCGGATTTTCGTTTATAATTTCGTATTTTTCTTGTGGAATTGATTTCTTTAGCACGTATTGATTGTATTGTACTGCTTGTGGCTAGATTTGGGACGTTTGGAGGCCGATTCGCGAGGCAAAGGCATATTGGAGTAGAGTTTTGCTCGGATTGAGGTAAGTAACAGTTCTAAATCTGGTTATGAGGGTACGGAACCCCGAAATTTATGTTATGTGATTGATTTGGAGGTGACACACATGCTAGGTGACAGGTGTGTGGGCGTACACCATTGGAATTGGGACTTGGTCCTTTCCTTGGAAATTGTGAACTTGAATAGCTTGTTGTTAGCTCTATATTCTCCATGTATTATAGAAATTTAACTGCAATTCAAGTTAGAAATCATGCATAGGCTATGTGTTGATATTGTTGGAGCCCACAGAGGCTGCGTACATGTTGAATTACCCGTTATTGTTGTTTCCACTCAGTTTTCAGATTCTTCTTGTATATCATACCTCATTCTCTATTATTCTTTGTTGATACATCATGTTATTGTTGTTTGGGCCAATTTTTATGACTTTTGAGAGCCCGAGAGACTGGAGAGATTAGTGA
Source organism: Nicotiana undulata (assembly GCA_005239495.1). Lineage (NCBI taxonomy): Eukaryota > Viridiplantae > Streptophyta > Magnoliopsida > Solanales > Solanaceae > Nicotiana > Nicotiana undulata. The sequence continues at coordinate 44,432 of ML278074.1, forward strand.
CTAAGTTAGGGCTTGAGTGCCGAGCTGTGAACGATATGTATATATATAGATCAGGTTGCACGCCGCAACGAGCCTTAGGGTTGTATATATGTGGATCGGGTTTCACGCCGCAACGAGCCTCATGGATGTTTATATATTGATGGGATCGGGCTGCACGCCACAGCAATATAGCGCTTGGGCTGAAGGAGCCCCTCTGGATTCTGTACACCCTCAGTAACCGCAGGTACCTATTGAGTGTGAGTGTTGAGGGCTGAGAGCCGACTGATGAGTTATTGAGAAAGACTGAGTGATTGTTGCCCTGAGAAGCTGTATTTGCTTTCATTGTTATTGCACATAGTTGCCATATATCACTGTTTTTATCCATTTTTACTTGAACTTGGCATGTATAAACGGATTTGACTTAAATTGTCGGATTTGAAAGCACGTATATTTTTCCTTATTGAGACTACTGAAATTGAATTATAATTGTATAGCTCATCACTATCTTAAGTTCTTATTTAGTATTGTTACTTACTGAGTTGGTTGTACTCACACTACACCATGTACTTCGTGTACAGATCCAGGTGTTCCCAGTCATAGGGGGTGTTGATATTCGAGCAGCTGATCCCGGAGACTATCGAGGTAGCTGCATGGCGTTCGCAGGCCTTGACTCTCCTTAATTATCTTTATTTGCATTTCAATTCGTATTCCTTAGACATTGTAGTAGACTGCTCCCTAGTATGGATGCTCATGTACTCGGTGACACCCCAATTTTGGGAGAGATTTGTAATGCATTGTGGATTCATTTTTGTTTCAAAAAGGTTTTCTTAAATATTAATTGTTTTCCGTATAATTTTCAAAGTTTTTACTGTGTTGAGATGGTTGAATAGTGACTTGCCTAGTTTCACGAAGGCACCGTCACTACGGTTGGTTTTTCGATCGTGACAGTTCAAAATCGTCACTTTCCTCAAGAACTTGAATGGCTTTCTTAAGGGGCGAAACATATAAATCGAAGTCTAGCAGCTCAAGAGATCCTTCAGAAAATTTCTTTACAATTGGAAAAGAGTTCTTACAATTCCTTTCAGTTTTAGAATCTTTAAAGATAGATGTTACATAATTAATTAAACGATGAAAATATTAGGAAGGGCAAATCATGACGTCATAATTGTTTATATTAATGATAAATAGGTATAAAAAATATGTAACAAATAACGCAAAATAAGGGAAGTAATATCATAAACCACAAAGTATTACGAAACCAAACCTGACGAAAGGTCTTTGAAATTTGACCTAATAGAAAATAAAAGTTCAGCATTTATTGTATTGTGTACTTCATTCTTCACTGTTTGGTAGCACATGGCACAATTATTCTCCTGTTTCTTGCCTAGTGCTGGAAGCAATAACAATTAAAGGATGACTAATGTCTTGACATTTTATTCACTCCATATTAACTCTTCGTCAAGCAACTATAACGGCAAAGATTCCCATGGAGTAAAGGACAATTTTACAACATTGCAGTTTCTTTTGCCTCTTTCCATAAAGCAAAAAATTTACTAAGTTAAGATTCTACCCTGAATTTCTAATCTATTAAGACTCTTTTTTTTAAAGAAATGGCCTAAAAGGATTAAATCTCCTTAATATGTCTTATCCTTTTCTTGGAAGGCAAGTTTTGCACATCTACAATATAGTCATTAAAGAGTTTTGCTTAGGGGGAGATTTTTCTCTTCATAATTTTTCTTCTTTTATATTAGTTTTATCATATAGGTCTATTGACCAAACCATTATAAACTATTATGCTTAGTTTAGTATATATTTTTTTGTCGTCATAATTTATCGTCCACCAAGTTTGTATTGTTAGTTTCCGCACGCACTATGTTATTTCGATGCCAACACTTGCTACTCTTATAGAAGAGACAGTATACTACAAACTTCTCTTGACCAAAATAAGAAAATACAAACTTCAACAATAACTTTCCTACCTTCCAGTTAGTATCATAATTTCATCGGCATTTCCCATTGAAGAGTTTCACGAATATACAAGATAACTCAGAGACTAACATCTTCAGCTAGTGGATCTATCAGCTTTAGTTCATGCCACAAGCAATACAATGTATCAAATAGGTCATCGTTAACTTCGCCATCAGTCTTTGAGATATCTAGAAGTGTCTTGAACCATTCTTCATGCAGTGTTGAAAAGCAAGCTCTTTGTTCACATGAGCTAAAACTTTCTCCGATCATTTTCTTCATGACTTGCCCTGCATTCGATGCGGATTCAACCACAATTTTTGGGATTCCAGCCATGAGCGCTACTTGCATTCCATAGCTCTCTGGGCATGCTCCAGAGGCTAGACGGTAAAGGAACACCAGCTCTTGTTCTGTTGGAGATGAACTTTGAGATTTCAACTTGAAAGAGCAGGCCATGTGTCGTAATGTCACATTAGGATGAGAAGCAAACTCTTTAGTGAGTGGATGATAATGCGTGGCAAACAGTAAGCGGCAGTTAACCGTCTCTATAAGGTGTCGGAATACCTGGACAGAACTTGTAACATGTCAAAATGTTCACCTCACAGCTTGAATGTATGAAACAAAACCAAAGATGTCACGACCAAAATGACTCAAAAGACAAGCAAGATTCCCTTTCAATAATAGTAATCTTAAAGGCATTGGCCGAGCCCCAACAAGTTTTGCTCAATTTCTTAGCAACAATAGCTCCATTCTTTATCTTGTGATCTTATACTTTAGGAACAGGTCCCATGCATAAAAAGATAATTCAGATGGAAGAAAAATGCTTCAGTAATTTCAGATAAAGTAATATGGTATGTCATGCCACGTCTTTAGTACTACTTTGTCCGAGTAACTCAACGATGCTCAATGTATTGTACTAGAAAGCAGTTAAACTATTATTGTGTACTACACCTTAGGCACTTATCATGGCATTACACCAGTTGACTGGGAAAGACAGATCAAGCATCATGTAAACTAATGCAAAAAGACTCCCAGAATCTGTCTATCAAGAAAACAGAACTCTTGCATGCAACTATTCAATCATATAATAAAAGAAAATAATGGGGAACTTACAGCATATGCAATAGCATATCCATCAAAAGTGCTTGTTCCTCTCCCCAACTCATCCAGAAGAACAAGGGAATTGCTTGTAGCATTTTGAAGAACTGACGCGGTTTCTGTGCACTCAATAAAAAAGGTACCTGTAAAAAGTAAAAATAAGAATGAATACCTGTGAAAATGAAAATTAATTTTTAAAATGCATGTGGGGCATAGATGTTTCTGCTTTGAGCTTTACACATGGTCAATTTTTCTTTGTAATGCACTAAGAAGAGGATAGAAATTGTGAAACCACAAATATCTGCTGCCATTGATCTAAAATTCATCTTTATTCGAGCGAAGAAGTTTACTGTCCAAGCCAAGTCCACCGCTATGGACTTCGACTCATACCTAAAGAATGTGATAAAGCAGGAACGATATTCTCACAAGAAGTTAACCTGTTGCATCATAGCTGAAGCCTGAAGTAATCAAATTCATATAGTTTAAGTGCTAAAATTTTCAGTGTTCCTTATGATAATGATGATGATTGTGGAGAACATCAACAACGATGGTTCAATTTGTGCTTTTCTTATGTCAAGTTGAAAAGTCTAGGCACTCTTTTATCATTGTAATGATAATAAGATATTCCACAAGCATAGTCACTTTAAAGAAGACTATCACTTGAATATCCCAAAAGAAGTCAATTATAGGTCTCTTCGGGTGCAAACTAAATTGCCCTTTTCCTCTTCTCTTTCTGACTTTTATTCCTTCTGACAGTGGTCTAGACTTTTCCGAAGAATGAAAGACTACATAGATAGTAAAAAGAAGGTAAAGAGGGGAGGACGATAGTTCAAATAATACGCTCTCTTTTGATTATAACTTACTTTCACCAGTCATGATTCGATCAGTTGCTCCAAGACGTGTAAAGATGATGTCCACAAGTGAAAGCACACATGTTTCTCCAGGCACATAGCAACCCAACTGCAGTGAAATTGATATCGTTAAACTCCAGAAGCCAAGTACCATCTAAATGAATGTATGATCTTCTTCCAAACATACCTGAGCCATTATGACGGCCAGACAAGTGGCACGTAAAAGAGTTGACTTTCCTCCCATATTTGGTCCAGTCAACAGTAAAGTACGAGGATGGGAGATATTAGTATTCCCTCCAAGATGGAGATCATTAGGAACAGGCAGTCCCCCACTTTCAGCAAGAGCATATGGATGCCAAAGCCCCTTGATGTTTAGTATTGGCCCACCAGTCTCTCTACAGAAATTTGTTGGCTTTGAAAGAGGCAAGATCGCTGGTCTACACATAATTCCAGAGGAAAATTTTGCAGTAATGGAAAATGATCTTAACACATCAACACAACTTATGGCATAAATGACTTGAGACCACTCATTAGCCTTCTCAACAAATAACTCCATCAAAATGGATAGTGTTTCAGCATCAAAATCAGTAGCATTATGATCCTGGCACAGCACAGGAAAAAGGAATTACTGACACAGCCCTCTGCAGGATGAGATGAGGTTTAGTAAAATAGAAGGTTCACAAAGGGACATACTGAAAGCTTTAGTATAATTAGGTTATAATGCATACAACTATGGCTAAGCATCAAACTGAAGTACGAGATCATGACACAGGGATGAATGAGGTAGCTGCATCGATGAACTGATGGGTAAACTTGTTACTTCTTTTTTCTCTTTTGGAGGGGGGGGAGGGGGGGGGGGGGGGGGGGGGGGGGGGGGGGGGGGCGATGTAGAGGGTGTGTCCAGCTGCGGGGAAAGGAAGCAGTTGTTTACAGTACCAAAATGATGTGTTTACATCAAAACAGCATACTGTTATTCACAATGGTCTTCAAAGACAAACATGACTACTAATAAAGCACAATATTATACTTACACCTTAAAGAGAACCTAACCAGTCCATAGCATGTCTCTAATTTGCTATTAAGCTAGCTAATCCAGAAACGATTTAAAAATCAAGCACAAACTATTTGATTATAGAAAACAAGAAATAAAGTTGGAAACTACTGAGTAAAAGACTAAAAGCAGATATAAGGGTCAATCTTACACTATGTTTCCCCAAGTCTTCGAACACCTGATTCTTTCCAAACAATAAAGGACTGCCAATGTAACAGTTCTTCAAGTACAATCGAGAGAACTTGAAAATGCAGATTTAGGAAAACTGTGACTGGATTAATGGCCAGACTCTAACACACATGATTAGACAATCAACTAGCAACCACATTCTTCTCTTTTTTCTTTTTTACTTTTTCTTTTTTCTTTTTTCTTTTTTTAAGAGGGTAAGGGCGGCCCATACTCCCCGTGAGTGTTGAACCTGTACGCCAACATGAGTCGGACTAGAAGCCTGCAGGGGATTTCTCTGATACTTTAAAAAGATGAAAATATAGATGAAAAAATAACGAGCATGCTCTCATCAATTTAAATATTAAAGAGGTTGAATATAATTGTCCAAAACAATCTTGACAAGAAAAGAGCCAAAGAATCTTGTATCACAAACCTGAAAATTGGGGAAGTCACTCTTGATTGCCGCTTCAAATTGGCTGAGGAATTTATCAAGCCCATCGTCACCATCTAGAACAGGCAAGGTTACCACTTTAGCCAGGGAAGAGGTCAGACGTTCCTTCTGCAACAACCTTAACAAATCTAGCCCAATCCGTAGCCCTTTAACAAGCAACCCAAACACTTTAACCTGTAGTAACAAGAAAACCTTGAGTGAAATAGAGGTTGTATACTACATCAATAGAGCTGAAAGGTAGTTCCCAGGGGCTGAACCAGAAAATTCTTCGTGGAGGACAAAAGTACTATGAAATGAGTCGTGCAAAAGCACATCCAACATAAATAAATATTCATTATTTATGTTAAATAAGCATATGAATTTTTGGAAATATAACATTAAAAAGAGAAGTAAGCAATTAGATACCTATCTACATCATTGAACTTGCAAAAAAAATCAGGTAATGCTCAAAGAAGAAATAGTTAGAGCAACTTCATTATTAGCTTACGAATGTAGAGCAAGACAAAGAAAAGGTAGAAGTGAAAATGAAGACACTTGCTGTAGTCGATAATTGTGTCATTATCTATTACCACCCAAGGTTGTGGTAGGACATTTAATAGGATTATGAACTTTTTCAAGTTTCAAGTACCAAAAAGTCATTTAGGAAACACTTCCATTGTAATAGTCAGGAAAGAAAATATGCCCACAGCATGAAAAGTTGAAAACAAATGGGACATAAGATGATTCGGATAATTTGAGGTAAAACGCTACTAGACCAAAGAAATTAGCAATTGGAGCAAATGAATAAATTTGAGAATTTTTAAGCTAAGTTGCTCGGACATGGGTGCGGGTGTTTGATATGGGTGCGGATCCAGAGGTCGGATCCTTCGAGATGTAAATTTTAAGATTCGGGAATACGGATCCTAGTATAGATACGGGTACGGGGATCCGGCTAAAAACAATTCAACATTATAAAAATATCTCTAAATTATGAGAAATTTTGTAGAAGATTTACGTATAGCTTGTAAAGTGTGGATTTGTTTTTTATTCTCAAGCTGTAAAAAGGTAAAGGATTGATTTCCTAGATAAGGTATGCTATTTTCTTCAAATTTACCCTAGTTTTGGTTCTGATTTTGGGAAATAAGTTGTATCTCGTTTTGAATGTTTATGTCCGTCGTGGTCAAAGTACCCAAAATTGTTTGACCAATCCCACACCACACACATACTAGTATCGTGTCGACACGGGTGCGACACCTAAACTGTGGTTGTCGGAGCAACTTAGTTTTTAAGGGTAACAACTAAATTGCCTCCTCACTTAGCTAAGAAGATCTATGGAAATCTGTAGGTGGAGGAAGAAGGATATCCATTGAACCAGGAAAAGTGCCAAGAAAAGTCATTTGGTGGATGCTTGAATAGAAGGAAATTATCAAACATATAAATACTATAAAGGATATGCAACTAAGAGTAGGTAAAAGAGTGGGAAAACTGGAAGGATATAGAGAAGTTACCCATTGAGCCCCTACTAGTTGTAAATTAATTATGGATTCTAACCAGGATGAAGGTCCATATTTCGTGTTATTTGCACATGATATTGTTTTAAATTGAAGAAGCTAGTGAGAGACACAAGGAGTCAACCAAAAGCTAAACCTGAAGCACTCTAGAGAGTAAGAGGTTTAAAATAAGTATAAGTAATGGAATATATATATACACACACACAGAGAGAGAGCAAGTAACCCCTATAAGAAAAATGAGGGTGAAACAGTGGTGCCCAAATGCAGACAAATTATGTGAAGGCTCGGTTTTTCAGGAGAATGGCATGATAGATGAGACATCACATTGATCTAAATTACGACTGCTGAAATCAAGGAGTGCTGTAAAAGTGCACAGCAGGACCAGGAAAAGAAGATACCTAATAAAGCAAAAGCAATTGCCATACTACAATTATGAGATGACAATATCATATAGGAGGGAATGTTGGGCCTCTAAGGTCCAACACATCTACAAACAACAACAACCCAGTAAAATCCCACTAGTGGGGTCTAGGGAGGATAGTGTGTACGCAGGCTTACTCCTACCCCGAGGGAGTAGCGAAGCTGTTTCCGAAAGACCCTCGGCTCAATAAGTTGAAAAGAGATAATATATCAGTACCATGAACAGAAACCATATAAATAATAGCAGCATCATAAAAACCAGAAAATAGATAAAAAGCAAAAGCAATAACCAGTAACCAACACATCTACAAAGTGTCACAGAAATGTGAATGCTAAAGCTAATGCATGGTCAACACAATATTGGACAAGATAAAAATGAATATATCAGATAGAGGGTGTAAGTAGCGCATGAAGAGGATAAAATGAGAGGTTTGACTGTGTCATGATTACCTCCAAGTATGACAGTCTATAGGTGCCACACTATCATGACCTATGTTGCGTGGACTCTCCAAAATGTTGCCGCACCCGTGTCGGATCCTCCAAAATGCACTACATTTGGAGGATCCGACACGCACCCGCCGACATTTTTGGAGAATCCGAGCAACACAGATCATGACTGAAGATGTAAATGTAGACGAGGCAGACCTAAATACACATGAACGAAAATTTTACCAAAGGAACTACATTCTCTCAGAATGACTACAGACTTAGCTAAGAACTCAACATGATATAAACAAAGGATAATCATTGTTGTTAACTTAGGTGATGTGTTTGCCAAAATTCTTTTCGGTGTAGTCAAAGACTTGTGCGTCAATGCAATATCGGCTAGTCTTTCTTACTGGAAGCAGATTGAACTATTGTGTTGTAACCACACAAACTAGTAATTCAGGTAGTGAGAGCATCTTTTGGCACATAACTGCACCAAGACTAAGCAAACCAAATTGAGATGTCAAACAGGACTTACTCGCTGCTTCAATACTTTGGCACCAATCAAGGGCAGTAGGAGTGCTTCAGAAGATTGAATGCTAGCCTTAACCCGTCCAAGCAACCTATCCAAGTCTGGAAGCTTGCGAAGATATTGAGCAGCGGATAATGTAGCCTCTGAATTTTCAACAAGTCTGTCGATCACATCAAGCCTATGGTTGATTTTCTCCACATCTTTGAGGGGATGACAAACCCAGTTTCTCAAAAGTCGCTTCCCAGGTGAAGTAACACAATTGTCAAGATACTTGTATAAAGTACCTGAAAACAATAAATAATCACTCACAGTTAGAATAGAAGAAAATATAATTGCCACAATTGCCCCTTAGAATGAGTACAAAGCTTGATTTGACAAAAATATTGTACTTGCCTGATGGACTCCCATCGGCATTATTGTTGAAGATCTCAAGATTGACGAGCGTTTGTCCATCGATTTTGAGGCAACCCCTATAGACTTCGTATGATAGAATATCGCCGTTACGTAAGACCTCATCTAACTGTTAATGACAGAATGAAACAATCACCAAAATAATACCATTAAATATTACACACAGAAGATAGGTCACGGTTCTGAGACTTACCATCAATCGCTCTAAATGATTGACAAGACACCCAAGAGCACATAACGCAACATCATGCCTCGTTACTCCATCAAAGGTGTGATCCCACTTATTACAAGATCCTTTAAAGTAACCTTTCAAGTCAAGGAAATTTTTTACTTCTGCAGGATCAACAAAATCAGCACCTGGCTGGACTGGGGACAGGAGTGGTGCTGCAGGACCTAAATGGACAAAGCATACTCATCAAGAGATCTAAGAAAGTGACAGCTCCATCTATTTCCATTTCAACCATCCAATTTTGGTTCTATGTGTAACATCTTCATATATCATTCAATTCTCCCGGAGGCTGGAAGAAAAAATGTAGTATTTGAATAGTTTACATTTATGAATCACAATCCCGTCTAATCTCACTACAACTTCACTCTTCTTGTGCAGACTAAACATGCAGCGCATATAGTCAGTCTTACTTCTACTTATCCTAAAACCCTTACTCACTAGTTTACTTCTCTATAGTTCAAGATTTCGGTTGACACCCTTGATGGTTTCGTCATTTAGCACAATATCACTAGCGGATAGTATACCATGGGTGTAACACCCCGTACATTCGGATTAGGTGTGGATATGTTAAATGGGTATTAATTTGATATTTTAGACATATAAAGTCCTAGCGGGATGAGTATGGGTGAAAATAGTTGTTTCAAAATCAAGATGGAAAGTGAGGTGCATAAGATTCGACAAAATCGACTAAGTTTACAAAGTTCCGTCTTCCAGCAGGATTTAGTGAAAATGTGCAAGGAATTTGGGAAAACTCAAAACATGAAAGTTGTAGGCCTTTGAAATAGCTTTCCAACGATATATTGTGGAGCACGAACGGATCTCTATGCAAAACGTTATGTGCGTTTTACAGAACAGTGTGCAATATGCGCGCTCGGAGGGTCATAATGCTTCCTGACATGATAGGCAGGACATAATGCCTTGGATAATCAGGAGAGAATTATCACAACCACAGCCATTTCACGATACAGTAAGCAACTATTTAAGAAACATATTTAAGAAACACACAAATATCACCTGTTAATGAGTATTTTTTCAGAGCTTTTTGAGCATCCTTTGACAAACCTATTAAAAATAGAAGTGCGAGACGAGGAAGTCAGACTCAACATAGTTATTTCCAAAGAACAAAAATAATCCTCCCAAAGTCTAATTTAAAAAAAGCTTTACCCCTAGCATCGTATATAACTTCCTTCGGTGACACCTACAGATGCAACAGAGAGCAATATAAAATAATCAAGCAAACGAATCGCACATTTGTTAAGTTACTCAAAGAAAGATACTAGATCTTCTATTAAGTTACTCAAAGAAAGATATTAGATCTTAAAGTGTCGTACTTGCATCAGCAAAGCCCCCAAAGCTGCACAAGATGCATCATCGCTTATGGAACCAACCCAAACTTTCAGAGCAGCACAATCGACAAAAGCAAAGCCAAAAGTGGTTGAACCATTCTCTAGCTCATTGCAAGTCTATATGTAACAGTGCAAGAAGCCAATAAATCCTCTGCCTCAGTTTGAAGTCTCATTTTGTAGCACAAGGATGATCATATGGACATTAAAAGATTTTAAAGCTTTTTCTTAAAAATTTGGGGAGAGAACAGAAGCAGCATAAGATTGCATGAAGCATTATTCTGCACATATAACAGATAACTCTACTGGCATGTACAATTAACAAAACTGTATCATGCCAATGGCCTCAATTTATATAAAAAGCTGCTAACCTCCTTAACTGCAAGAAGATGAACTGCATCAGGCCCAATATTACCCTCACTTGTGGTAGAAGGAGTGAATACATGAACTAGTTTTCTGCGAATAACCTGAAACCAATATTCTCATCATCAAATCACTCAATGCCATGATGAACAAAGAGTTGATGGCGCTCATTTGAGAGACGCAGAAGAAATTTATGAGTGCCCAACAAAAAGATTCATAAAAATGTATACATCCAGAATTTTTCAAAGCATTAATTGCTTCTATGTATCTTCTGTTGCTTTATTATCACATTAGAACAGTTAAATAACTATCACTAACCTCACATAGCCCTAAGCGCTGCAAATGTTTTTAAAAAACTAGGTAATTTATGAATGCTCAACCAAACTATATATGTATCCAGAATTTTTCAAAGCATTAATTGCTTCTATGTATCTTATGTGTTTATTATCACATGTAGAACAGTTAAAGGACCATCACTAACCTCACACAGTTTTAAAGAACTAGGTTAACTCAACGACTTGAAAGCAAGCATTACAACTGTTTTTAAAGAACTAGGTTAAGACTTCATGCTTTCATAAAATTCATGCTGCACTTACAGAAGTAGAGCCTCTAGATTTTGCTTGCTCAGATGTTTCCAACTGTTCCATCCGTCCTACTTTGTACCTTTAAAGTAGTTAGATAAACTCAAGATAAATGAAAAGATACCTAATAAGATACTAAACAAGTATTATCAACAAGGTGGTCAGTTGAAAATTGCTACTAACATAAGTCATAAGACATGCAGAGAAAAGGTGACATAGTAATGAACTGTTAAAAAAATGATCAAGATGAAGCAAATCAGAAATTCCAATTACTGATAAACTCGTACAGTCATTAGAAAGTAGGAAATTGGAAATTGGCAGCAGCAAAAACTGTTAGCCTGTTTCCCTGAAAAAAGATACAGATCTGGAAAATGAAACTTCTAACTCTTTTTTCTATAACCGTGGTATTTCGGCCAGCTTGTGCACACCTCGACTACATCCACGAGGTACATGCTACCTCCCATCAATAGGGGTATCACGTAACTCCATCCACCAAGGGCTTGGACAGATGGGAAGAAATAATGAGACTTCTAACTCTTACCCTCGCGCTAGGAGCTTCTGAACAGCTTCATCTATCCCACTTTCAGATATGCCAACCTGACAGAAAAGCAAGAAAATAAGTCTATGGATCAGATTCAGAAGATTAAACTAGATTGAAAATTACTAAAACTACCGTTTCAGATATCCCAAATGACTTATGTATAGCATACCTGTCTACATTTTCCCACGCCACTTAGTGTCATTTTCCAATCGAGCTCCTTGTGACCAATTTCAGCATCTAGCTCATACAGCTCGTAAAATTTTCCCTTTTAAAGCATTAATATTTCAGAGAAAACTATATCAGATAAGAAGTCTTGTGCACGATCTTTTCGAAATGAAAGAAAATAAAAGAATACATTTACTGCAGTATTGAAAATCAAACAAAGACAAACCATAACTTCAATGAAAGCAAATATTTTCTTTTCCTCACGTCTAACCAGATATAGGGTATCCTAGCACTTATGGTGCAAGTATCTTCGCTTAAATTGTCCTTTAACTATTAGCAGTAGATCCAGATTGCATTCCAAATACTCGTTTCGTTCCTTGTTCTTCTCCAAAAGGAATTGCAAAATGTATAGAATGATTCAAACATGCATTGCCTAAGCCAGCAACGACAAACAAATAGACGTATCCCAAAGGTTTTCACAAATAATCCTCCCATATGATTGGCTGGAAAATCCACATCTAACAAATATTTACTTAGGCTATTAATAGTGAGGCCTATTAATAGTGAGGCTTGTGTTAACGAGAGGCTGGAGGTCTGGAGACAGACCCTCGAGTCTAAGGGTTTCAAATTGAGCAGGTCTAAGACAGAGTACCTGGAGTGCAAGTTTAGCGCCGAGTCGAGTTAAGTAGGCAGGGACGTGAAGCTTGTATATCAGGTCATCCCCAAGAGGGACAGCTTCAAGTACCTTGGGTCGGTGATTCAGGGGGACGGAGAGATCGGCGAGGACGTCGCTCATCGTATAGGGGCGGGTTGGATGAAATGGAGGCTTGCATCAGGAGTCTTGTGTGACAAGAAATTGCCATTGAAACTCAAGGGTAAGTTTTATAGAGATGTGGTCAGACCGGCCATGTTGTATGGGGCAGAGTGCTGGCCGGTTAAGAACTCCCATATTCAGAGTGTTAGTTTAGCAGTCAAATAGGAGTAAATAACCTTGACCCTAATCCTATATGTATTAGGAGTAGGACATGTATTATCTATATAGGGCTCATTGTATTATGTATTGTGTGAATAATATATTATTTTCTCCCGTGCTTTCTCACATGGTATCAGAGTAGCAGTGAGAAAACATCCGGGAAAGAAAACCCAGTCAAAACAGATCGCCGTGCTTCAATTCCGGCGACCCTTTAGGGCTGTTTTTCGAGAAAAACCCATATCCGTCGGTGTTGTGCAAAAACCAACACCACCACGAGGTAGATCAGCTTCCAGCGACAAAACCCCAAAAATTTCTCCGGCAGAAACCCACCCACGCGCCGGCGCATGAGGCACCTTCCGGCCATTTTTTTGGCCGAGCTTCTTCAGGACAGCCTGGTCGCACAGTAATTCCGACCCTACCCGTGCCTTTATTTTTCGATTCCGAGTACTTTGAAAATTTCCGGCTGCTACAGTCCTTTTCCGGCAGCTACAGTGTTCCCTTCGTCTGTTTCAGGGAATTTCCAATTGGTTCTTTCTATTATTTGGGTGTAATTTTATAGACCTCTCTTCAATCCTTTAATGGGAGGTTCAAACTACTTAGCTTGGGCTTCATCTGTCGAGCTGTGGTGTAAAGGTCAAGGTGTTCAAGATCATCTAATCAAGAAGTCTAGCGAAGGAGATGAAAAAGCCAAAGCACACTTGGAGAAGATCGATGCTCAATTATGCAGTATTCTGTGGAGATCTATTGATTCCAAGTTGATGCCTTTGTTTCGTCCATTCCAGACATGTTATTTGGTTTGGGAAAAGGCTCGTACTTTATACACTAATGACATATCTCGTTTCTATGATGTGATATCGCGGATGACAAATTTAAAGAAACATGAATTAGATATGTCTACTTACTTGGGACAAGTACAGGCAGTCATGGAGGAATTTGAGAAGTTGATGCCAGTTTCTGCTAGTGTTGAAAAGCAACAAGAGCAGCGACAAAAGATGTTTCTAGTTCTTACTCTTGCTGGACTTCCTAATGATCTTGACTCAGTACGCGATCAGATTTTGGCTAGTCCGACTGTCCCCACAGTTGATGAATTATTCTCTCGATTACTTCGCCTTGCTGCAGCACCAAGTCACCCAGTGAGCTCATCACAGACACTTGACTCATCTGTTCTTGTATCCCAGTCAGTGGACAACCGGGCATCTCAACCTATGGAGAATAGACGAGGAGGAGGTCGCTTTGGAAGGTCTCTACCCAAGTGCTCTTATTGTCATAAACTTGGACACACTCGTGACGTGTGCTATTCTTTACATGGTCGTTCACCAAAAAATGCTTATGTCGCTCATACCGAGACTACAGGTAACCAGAGACTTTCTTTATCAGAAGGGGAGTATAATGAGTTCCTTCAGTACCGAGCAAGTAAGCAGACATCTCCACAAGTAGCCTCTGTTGCTTAGACTGATACTTCTGTTGCTGGAAATTCTTTTGCTTGTGTTTCCCAGTCTAGTACTCTTGGACAATGGGTTGTGGACTCAGCCGCTTCTGATCATATCTCTGGTAATAAATCACTTTTGTCAAATATTGCGTATTCACAGTCTCTTCCCACTGTTACTTTAGCCAATGGGTCTCAAACTAAAGCAAAAGGAGTTGGACAAGCGAATCCCCTACCCTCTGTCATTCTAGATTCCGTTCTTTATGTCCCTGGTTGTCCTTTAAATCTTGCATCTGTTAGTCGTTTGACTCGTGCCCTTCATTGTGGTATATATTTTATTGATGATTCTTTTATTATGGAGGACCGCAGTACGGAACAGACGATTGGAACAGGACTTGAATCAGAAGGCCTTTACTACTTTAACTCACTCAATTCCTCCAAGGCATGTCTAGTTACAGATCCTCCGGACCTAATTCACAGACGTTTAGGACATCCAAACTTATCCAAGCTTCAGAAGATGGTGCCTAGTTTGTCTAGTTTATCTACATTAGAGTGTGAGTCATGTCAGCTCGGGAAACATACCCGAGCCTCCTTTCCTCGTAGTGTTGAGAGTCATGCGGAGTCTGTTTTTTCTTTAGTTCATTCTGATATATGGGGTCCGAGTAGAGTCAGTTCAACCTTGGGATTTCGTTATTTTGTTAGTTTCATTGATGATCATTCAAGATGTACTTAAATTTTCTTAATGAAAGATTGTTCTGAGTTGTTTTCTATATTCCAGAATTTTTGTGTGGAAATTAAAAATCAATTTGGTGTTTCTATTCGCACTTTTCGCAGTGATAATGCCTTAGAATATTTATCCTCTCAATTTCAGCAGTTTATGACTTCTCAAGGAATTATTTATCAGACCTCTTGTCCTTATACCCCTCAGCAAAATGGGGTTGCAGAGAGAAAGAATAGGCACATCATTGAGACTGCTCGCACACTTCTCATTGAATCTCATGTTCCGTTGCGTTTTTGGGGCGATGCAGTTCTCACAGCTTGTTATTTGGTTAATCGGATGCCTTCATCTCCCATCCAGAATTAGATTCCGTATGCAGTATTGTTTCCCAATCACCCTTATACTCTATTCCCCCTCGTGTTTTTTGGAGCACTTGTTTTGTTCATAATTTAGCCCCCGGGAAAGATAAGTTAGCTCCTCGTGCTCTCAAGTGTGTCTTCCTTGGTTATTCTCGTGTTCAGAAGGGATATCGTTGTTACTCACCTGATCTCCGTAGGTACTTTATGTCATCTGACGTCACATTTTTTTAGTCTAAGCCTTTCTTTGCCTCTTCTGACCACCTTGATATATCTGAGGTTTTACCTATACCGACCTTTAAGGAGTTTACTACAGTTCCTCCTTCACCTTCCTCCACAGAAGTCTTACCCATTCCAACCGTTGGGGAGTCTAGTGTGGCTCCTCCTAGATCCCCGCCACAGGAACACCACTCTTGACATATCATCGTCGTCCGCACCCGGCATCAGGCCCAGCTGATTCACGTCCTGCACCTGACCCTGCTCCTATTGTGGACTTGTCTCTTCCTAGTACACCGATTGCACTTCGGAAAGGTATACGAACCACACTTAATCCTAATCCCCATTATGTCGGTTTAAGTTATCATCGTTTGTCATCACCCTATTATGCTTTTATATCTTCGTTGTCCTCTGTTTCCATCCCTAAGTGTACAGGTGAAGCATTGTCTCATCCAGGATGGCGACAGGCTATGACTGATGAGATGTCTGCTTTACATACGAGTGGTACTTGGGAGCTCGTCCCTCTTCCTTCAGGTAAATCTACTGTTGGTTGTCGCTGGGTATATGCAGTCAAGGTTGGTCCGGAAGGCAAGATTGATCGCCTTAAGGCCCGTCTTGTTGCCAAGAGATATTCTCAGATATTTGGGCTCGATTACAGTGATACCTTCTCTCCCGTGGCTAAGGTAGCATCGGTTCGCCTTTTACTATCCATGGCTGTTGTTCGCCATTGGCCTCTCTATCAGCTAGACATTTGTGATGACCCAAAAGGTCATCCTATGTAAATTTAATTAAAACTGAGTTCCGAGGCCCCGAAAGCCTCCGTTAATCTCACCTCGATGTGCATGCGCAGCCCGGGCGCGTAGCCGGGAAGCATTTATGTGAAAACTTGATAAAAAGTTGAAATTATGGTAATTAATTGATTAAAGTTGACTTGGGTCAACATTTTTGGTAAACGGACCCGGACCCGTGATTTGAGGTCTCGGAGGGTCCGTAGGAAAATATGGGACTTGGGCGTATGCCCGGAATCAAATTCCGAGGTCCCAAGTCCGAGAAATGAATTTTTAAAGAAAAATTATTTTCTGAAAATTATAAAGGCTTTTGAAAATGAACTTTGATGTGAAACCAGTGTTACCGGGCCCGTATTATGGTTCCGGAGCCCGGAACAGATTCAATATGTGTTGTATGAGTTATCTCTAAAATTTGGTAAGAAACGGACTTGGTTTAACGTGTTTCGGTATCAAAAATGGAAAATTTTATAGATTATGAAGTTTGAGGAAATTCTATAGATTTTGGAGCTTAATTCGTTGTTTTTTATGTTATTTTGGTGGTTTTATTACTTGAATAAGTCTGTAGGATGATTTTGAAGTCGTGTGTATATTTGGTTTTGAGCCCCGAGGGCTCGGGTGAGTTTCGGGTAGGTTTCGGGGTGCAAAAGAGTTGAAAAATCTGATGTATAGAGCTGTATCTGGTGTCTAGTGTCTAACACTATGCGGTCGCATAGGTTGCCCTGTGATCGCATAGTGTAGTGTGTGGGGAGGATTTTGTGGCTCTATGCAATCGCATAGCCTTTTCCGCGATCGCATAGAGTATAGGAGAGCTGGGTGGGGGCTGGGTAAGGTAATCTCTGCGGTCGCACAAGCCCATCCGCAATCGCAGAGGTCTGTGGCAGGTCTCTTCTGCGATCGCATCTTCTCCTTTGCGGTCGCGTAGTAGGGGATCCATGAAGCTCTGCGATCGCAGCCCTCATTCCGCGATCGCATAGTACAAATTTTGCCTAGTTATTTAATTGCTCAAAAACAGAACCCATTACGGGATTTTTCATATTTTTCACCATCTTCTTCTTCTCCAAACCCCATAGACGATTTCCAAGCTATTTTTCCACCATAACCACTTGGGTAAGTAATCCTAACTCTAATTTCTTCCATTTTCCTTCATCAATCACTAGATTCTAGGTCTAAAAACATGAAATCAAAGGTAGAAATTAGGGGTTTTGGGTAGAGTTAGGGCTTTTGGAATTTTGGGGAATTCAACCTCGTTTTGGGGTCGGATTTCAAAACAAATTGTATATTCGGGCTCGTGGGGGAATGGGTGATCGGGTTTTGGTCCGAACCTCGTGTTTGGACCAAGCGGGCCCGGGGTCGAATTTTGGTATTTTTGGAAGAATGATGGGAAATCTATAATTAGGCTTTGGGATTGGTTTATTGAGTAAATATTGATGTCAATAAGTCGATTATGTCTAGATATTATCGTTTCGGAGTTGGATTTGAGAGGCAAGGCGGTGATTGAGGCTTGGCTTGCATTTTTGGAGCCGAGGTAAGTGTTTGGCCTAACCTTAGCTTGAAGGAATAAGTATAGAGTCTTATTTGCTATGTGTATTCCATGTCCAACGTATAGGTGAGGTGACGAGTACCTATGTGTTGTGGTCAAGCATGCCCGTGAGTCAAATGTGATGATTTATACTGTGTTCTTGATATTCTTTGTATTATGAATAATTGGTTATTTAGAAATGCTACGTTGAGGTTGTTTCATGACGTGGGAAGTTATTGATTAATCGTTCAGTTGAGGATTTTTATTGTTGAAACTATACTTCTGAGAGAGATTGGTTATAGCTGAGTCCCTTGCCGGACGATAGAATTTTGTTGGTTATTTCTGTACATTTAGAACTTATTGTTAAACCTTCATATTGAATTGTTGCTTCTGTGTACATTATGCACGAAGGGACATTCCGTGCCAAGTGATTGTGAGGCTATGCACGAGGGGACATTCCGTGCCGAGTGATTATTATTTATGCACGAGGGGACATTCCGTGCCGAGTGATTTTTATTTATGCACGAGGGGACATTTTGTGCCTAGTGACTGTGAGCTTATGCACGAGGGGACATTCCGTGCCGAGTGACTTTACTATTTATGCACGAGGGGACATTCCGTGCCGAGTGATTGTGAGGCTATGCACGAGGGGAAAGCCGTGTCTTTTGCTGTGTATTTACTTGTTTTGAGCTGCTAATTTCTGCCTTTACTTCTACATTTTTGTTATTACCTTATTCTGTTGTCTTGGCAATTGTTGCCCCTTTATCCCCAGCATATTCTTCCCTGTAGCTGTGTTTCTTGTTTATTTCCTGTTATATTATTGAACTGTAAAGGTATTATTTGTTGTCGTGTCCTAGCCTCGTCACTACTTCGCCGAGGTTAGGCTCGGCACTTACTCAGTACATGGGGTCGGTTGTACTGATTCTACACCCGCACTTCTTTATGTTGTGCAGATTACGCAGCCGAACCCAGTGGACATCGTTAGAGGGAGTATCCTTCAGTCCACGCATGCGACATCGAGGTAGACCCGCAGATGTTCGTGGGCCCTGACGTCACGTTCTATCCTTTCTTTCTGTCATTTTGTGTATTTCCAGACAGATGTACCACTTTATTTCAAACTGTTGTTTTAGCCAAATCTTAGTCTGGTTCGTGAGATGTGACTCCATTTCTGGGTTTTGTACTTAAAGGGATTTCTACGAGATTGGCTATTTTAGTTTTAGAATTTATCAAACTTCCGTATTTTTATCATGATTATCAAGTTAGTGTTTATTGTTTTTAATTGTTAATATGTCAATTCATTTAAAACGTTGGCTTGTCTAGCGAGTTCAACGTTAGACGCCATCACGGCCTGAAGTGGGATTTCGGATCGTGACAACATTAAGAATGCTTTTTTGCACGGTGACCTTGAGGATGAAGTTTATATGGAGCAACCACCTGGGTTTGTTGCTCAGGGGAGTCTCGTGGCCTTGTATGTCGCTTGCGCCGGTCACTTTATGGTCTAAAGTAGTCTCCTCGAGCCTGGTTTGGTAAGTTCAACACAGTTATCCAGGAGTTTGGCATGATTCGGAGTGAAGCTGATCACTCTGTGTTTTATCGGCACTCTGCTTCGAGTCTCTGTATTTATCTGGTGGTCTATGTTGATGATATTGTTATTACCGGCAATGATCAGGATGGTATTACTAAATTGAAGCAACATCTCTCTCAACACTTTCAGACTAAGGACCTTGGCAAACTAAAGTATTTTCTAGATATTGAGGTCNAAATGACAGGTTGTAGACCGATTGACAATCTGATGGATCCGAATTCTAAACTTCTGCCAGGACAGGGGGAGCCGCTTAGCGATCCTGCAAGATATAGGCGACTGGTTGGTAAACTAAATTATCTCACAGTGACCAGACCTGACATTTCCTTTCCTGTGAGTGTTGTAAGTCAGTTTATGGATTCTCCGTGTGATAGCCACTGGGATGCAGTTGTCCGCATTCTCCGGTATATAAAATCCGCTCCAGGTAGAGGGTTATTGTTTGAGGATCGAGGTCATGAACAGATCGTTGGTTACTCAGATGCTGATTGGGCAGGATCACCTGCTGACAGACGTTCTACGTCTGGATATTGCGTTTTAGTAGGAGGCAATTTGGTGTCTTGGAAGAGCAAGAAACAAAATGTAGTTGCTCCATCTAGTGCAGAAGCAAAATATCGAGCAATGGCTATGGCAACATGTGAGCTAATTTGGATCAAACAATTGCTCAAGGAGTTAAAATTTGGAGACATCAGCCANATATTGCTACAAGATTTGTGAAGTTGAATGACCAGCTTTTTTATATTTTCATCAAGTCCCTCACTGGCCCTCGTATTAGTTATATATGTAACAAGCTCGGTACATTTGATTTATATGCACCAGCTTGAGGGAGTGTTAGTTTAGTAGTCAAATAGGAGTAAATAACCTTAACCCTAATCCTATATGTATTAGGAGTAGGACATGTATTATCTATATATAGGGCTCATTGTATCATTGTATTGTGTGAATAATATATTATTTTCTCCCGTGCTTTCTTCACACAGACAGAGGATGAAGGTAGCGGAGATGAGGATGCTCAGGTGGATGTGCGGGCACACTAGGATAGATAGGATTAGGAATGAAGATATTTCGGCGAAGGTGGGCGTGGCCCCGGTGGACGAGAAGATGCGGGAAGGGAGGCTCAGATGGTTTGGGCACGTGCGGAGGAGAAGCCTTGATGCCCCGGTGAGGAGACGTGAGCGGCTGGCGGTGGTTGGCTCGAGCAGAGGTAGAGGGTGGCCTAAGAAGTATTGGGAAGAGGTGATTAGGCAGGACATGGCCAGTATGCGGATTTCCGAGGACATGGCCCTTGATAAGAAGGTCTGGAGGTCTAGCATCAGGGTTGTAGGATAGAGGGTACCAGAGCTTTTCTTACTTCATCCCCGGGGTGAGGGAGGTTGGGTAGGGTGTACCGTAGGTGGCTTGCGGATTTTATTGAGCTCCCCGACGGTAATTTCTGGCTAATATCCTTGCATGGCATTTATTTTATGATTTTCATACTTAGGCTATTATTTTCTGCGATTTCTGCCGGAGTTACTAATGAATTGTCTTTGCTTTTCTTCTTTTATTTTCATGTGCTGAGGGTCGATTGGAAACAGCCTCTCTGCCCTATCGGGGTAGGGGTAAGGTCTGCGTACGCATTACCCTCCCCAGACCCCACTTTATGGGACTTTACTGGATAGTAGTTGTTGTTGTTGTTGCTATTAATAGTGAGGCCTCTTTTTTCCCAATAGGTCCTATCAATAGTAAAGTCATTGCTAACCATCTAATAATAAATTTTCAACAATTAATGTCTATAAAGAAACCAACATCGCATGCAAATTATCTGTCCAATCTTAATAGCATGACCCTGAAAACCTTGTAACTTCTATTTAAGCAGTGTATTATCCAAAAATCTGGTATCTTATGGTATTCAAAGTTTAAATCAGGATATCTCAGTAGTATGGTTAATACTCTTAATATGTGAAAACAAAGACTTTCAAATTAGTAAAGTAACTTTTCTGCAGCAAATAATGCAGAGGAAAAAGAAACGTGCATCAGATAACTAACAGCAAGAGGCAATAGTTTTAGTAAATTAGGAACTCTTTCCACGATAAGACTTCATACTGTCACTCCTTTTACTAGGTAAACAGAGACCTAGAGAAATGTATGATACATATATATAACCTACAGAAAAAGAGAAGATCTAAAATGGTAGATCGAGAAACTTGAAAGCCAAGAAAACAAAGCAATGCTTAACGGATAAAATTACAGCAAGAGAAAGAACAAGAAAACAATCTGCATTTCCTAGAAAAATCCTAGAAGCTATACCATCTAGCAATATCTTGTTAGAAAATTAACCTTAGAGTAAATTGAGATGGATCTTCTACACAGAATACAGTGAGTCAAAGATTTATAGTTTGGATCAAAACTTTAGAAGAAAAAAAACCACGGCTTCCATGTTCTAATAGTTAAAAAAAGTTTACTTTCCGTGGATTCTACATGAAGAACAAACTTAAAAGATTATTATCATGTGGTCACTACCAAATTCATGATACCTAAGACATGGATTTTTGGGTACTCCTTGCCAACGGCACAATATAATAAGAGGATACTCTTAAGACCACTAATGAAGGCAAAAAAAACATAACCAGGAAAAAGTTTTTGTCAAAAACAGGAAAGTGTTTTGTGAAAATTTTACAAACATTTTCCTCATCGGCGATACCACTGTGTAATAAATTGATACCGAAATAAATAAATAGGTGAAACAATACTTATGCAAATATTAAACCTAAAGCAAAACTTATCCAAACAATTATCCGGAACAAACTAATGCATGACATAAATATTAGAGAAGCAAAGAATTGTATATTATTCAGTAAATATCACTGTGCAGTGGATAACTGTCCCACTCATATATAACAAAAGATATCAAACGAACGAGAAATAGAATTCCCTAATGAATTTAAAACTTCGAATTTTTTTCCAAGGATATAGTCTAAGGAATGTAACAAGTGTTACGAAATCCTATCATAATGATACAGAAGAATCTACGTTATTAGGTAAAACATGGTTATTTTCCAAGTTCCATGTAGAAGCCTTTAGGTAATCCAGTTACTCAATATTCACAAGCCTATCCATCTGGATCGTTACTCTTTCCAGTTGTCCAATAGCCCAGTTTATTAAATATGATGAAGTACAATCAGCGGGTTACACTATCTAAAAGCAAAAGCTCATAGCTCAAAAACTTGTTGCACTAGAAAGAAAAAGAATGAACTGGCGTACGATTAAGGCACAAAGTCACTTTTTCCAGTAAATTGATGACACAAAGCGGCTGGAAGGAAGAATATACAAGATGGTAAAGTAGCACTAACCACTTTAAAGAAAAGCAGAATGTCCATGTATTTGCATTTGACATCCCAATACTGCTTCTGAGAAGCAGACATTTTTCTCAACACATCAGGAGGAATAAACAGTGTTTGCTTGTCATAGAGTGGGTCCCCTGGCATTCTACCATTTGCATCCTTGATTTGAGATGGATGAAGCCATTCAAACTTGCTAGCCATTTCAAACTCTGCTTCAAGGTTCTTCCTTCCAAAATTCGAACCCTCAAGACTCTTAATCCTCTTGCTTGCGTTCAATGAAGAGCAGTCACTCCTATCCGTTGAGGTACGCATGTCATCTTGGACTCTTTTTAACCCAGGTACAAAAGGCTGCATACTTGGTGTTTCCGGCCCAAAACCATGATCATCACCTTGTATAAGAGATCCTTTACCCTCTTGGTTACTATTTCTATTAGAAGTAACAGAACTTCTATTAGAGCCTGACTGCAAGGAAACAGAAGGATTCCCCAGTCTTTCTGATCCTTCATTTTTTGTACAAGGAGAGGGGATCCCTAAAAAATCATTCTTCACTAGATCCCTGTACACAATATCAAAAAGTAGTTAATATCACACATCATGTCGCAAGACAGTATGAATATTCTGTGCACACAATATAATCAAAAGGCGGTTAACATTTCAACTGCACATAATAAATAGCCATCAAAATAAGCAAGGAAGCAGTGAACATTCGATCACCCACAAGAAGAAAAGAAACAGAACCAGACTCTAACACCATGCTTATTGCGACACCTAAAAAAGATAGAACAGTAAAACTTAAGCACGCCACCTTTAACATAAGCATGGTTGCTAATGGGACATAATCGTTTAAAATGTAAACCCCCTATTTCAATGGCAAAGGAGTAACAAATAGGAATACACCACGTCAGCAAATTCACATAACTTTGACAAGGCTTAATAAAAAGCCAATTTACAAAATAGTAGGAAACAAAGCCATGAGTGACACAGGGTAGCTCTACTAAAGTAGAGAGAGGGAATAATTAAAGACTTTGTACTAGTGCTAACACCTTCAACTGTATCATACAACAACAACCCAGTATAATCCCACAAGTGGGGTCTGGGGAGGGCAGTGTGTACGCAGACCTTACCCCTACCCTAGGGTAGAGAGACTGTTTCCTATAGACCCTCGGCATCCTTTACTCCAAGAACTCCCTACCTTGCTCTTGGGGTGACTCGAACTCACAACCTCTTGGTTAGAAGTAGAGCAACCTCTTGGTTGGAAGTAGAGGGTGCTTACCATCAGAGCAACCCACTTTGTCATAATTGCAAGGGAGCAGTGAGCAGCAACTGAACATAGCTACACCGCCTTAAACATAAACTCGATTGGTAATGGACTATAATAGTATCAAATGTAAGCTCCGAATAGCAGTAAGTTAGGAGTAATAACGTAATTTTGACAATAAAGTGCAATTTACAATATATCAAGTATGAATAAGACCATGCAATAACTACAATTAGGTAGTGATAAAGCAGAGAGAAGATAACTAAAATTATAAGCAATGAAATTCCATAAATAAATAAGAACATCTCGAAATTAAGAGATACCGATCAGTGCGTGGTTTTTCTCTGATAAACTTGTGCCTAATAGAAGAGAAAGCAGAAGACTTATTTCCATCATGGCCACTGTTGAAGGGGAGAACCTGACGTGGCAGCTTCTCAGGAGGAGTTTCAGTTCCCAAAATCGGAATATTATTGGTAACAGGGACTGCATTTTGATTTGGAAACTTGAGTTTGTTATTGCCGGAGCTTTGGTCCTCCGACGAAGGTCTCTTGAGAAAGGAGAGTATAGATTTCTGCCGCTGCATTTCCGATTGTTGGAAAGAAGTGGGAGAACGGAAGAGGGAAAGAAAGTAAGAAAGATAGGCGAATTGGCGCCAAAGGATTTTTGGGGTTTTGGAAATTGGAGCAAATTTGTGTGCTTTAGTTAGCTTTTGGCCATAGATTGTCAAATTTATTTTTAAAGATCTTATTTATGTGAAGTTTGGTTTGAAAATGAAAATGTGTTTGAACATAGATTTTTAAAAATATATTTTCTAAATTTATTTTGAAAAAAATATGAAACATGACAAATACTCATAAGTTTTAAAAACTATCACAAATACCCTGCACTATCATTATCAATGTCATTCATTATATTATCACAATCCATAGTCTTAAACATAAATAAATTTAGTACAAAATTATCATTTTATAATGAACTACATGATACATTATCATATGACCAAGAATACGAAGCAACATTGTTATAAAATAATAAATTGTGTGTTCTTTTATAAAATATAAAAATTTGGGACAATTTTTTAAAAATCAAATAGTGATATTTTGGCTCAAAACTAGCTATTGAGCTGGTTTTAAAATTTGAGATTTGGGATTCAAAATTTTACTAAAATATAAGCAAAATCTATGTGTTCTCCAAATAAAACTCAAATTTATTTTGGCAAATGCCAAACGGGTCATAATAAAATGAGGAATTATTACCTTGGCTACTGTGAAGTTCGGTGGCTTACTCACCCTTGGATTTGATTAACATTTAACGACGTTACTTAACCAGGTTCTATGAATTGTTAGTTTTGCATTTTACCTCTGCGCTACATACGTATTTGGTATGATTCAATACATTACCAGCTGACAGCCATGTGTACAATAAAAAGTTAATTTAATGGTAAATCTAACCATGCTTCGTGCAGCCTTAAAAATATCAATAAATTTAAAAAGTCTCAAAAAACACATAAATTAGCAACTAATAGCTGTAGTATATAGTTAATGGTAACCTATTATAACATGTTACTTTCTTAGATTAAAACATTATATATTATGTTATACAATCTACAAATTGTCAATGACTGATTAATGTCTTTTTTAGTTACCTCCCAAACGACTAACGCTTGAATTTCTTGGAACAAACTTGATTAATGTCTTTTTTAGTTACCTTCCAAACGACTAACGTTTGAATTTCTTGGAACAAACTTCACAATGCATGTCAAGCTTTAAGACGACGGTGATAAAGCTTTTATTCTTTCTTTTCAATAATATTACTGAGAAAAGAATTAGAGTGTTGAAAAAAAATATGTTTAAGAGGGTTTTGGATTGATTTTTAAAAAGTAGCTTATAAGTTAAAAGCCAATTAATAATACTCGAGTTTTGATTTTTGGCTTATTTTTATACTTTTTATGCCTAAAAATAAATACTTTTAAACATATTTTATTATTGGCAAACAGCATAAAACTAAGAAAGTGTTTTAAAAGTCAATACGCACTCAAAATAAGCTAATCCAAATTCCAAACCTTCTCTTACTTCACCCATTTGAAGGGAATGTAAAGAGTAACGAGGATTAGCAGGAAATAGAATTTAGACAAAAACAATAAGAAATATGAAAACTGAAAAGAGATTTAAAAAAATTAAATGCATAATTGTTTAGCTTGAAAATAATATTAACAATTAAGATTGATTTTGTGGTTCTAAAAATATGTAATTTATTCTAATACTAGTTAATAATCAAGAAATGATAAGTGTAAGTAAGGAAAGTAAGATACGCAAATCGAAGTTGCCACAATACCGAGGCCTCGAGCTCACTGGAACCGGAGGCCTCAAGGTTAGATTATAACAATAAATGAAGAAACAATAATAATAAATGAAGAACAATAATAAATATAGCTGAGAGACAGTGTTGAGCACGAGGGAAGCAGGGAATGTTCTTATTACAGTAAGTGTTCATGTGTGTGTTACAAAATGATAGGAATCCCCTTTATATAGGAATGGATAATCCTAACATAGTGCATGTCTAATTATGACAAAGAAATACTATTGGTGCAGTTGTATAGCGGCTTAGTACAGATTTGTACTATCTCTTGCAGACCTTATCAGCTCTGACCACGTGTCCTTGGGAATTTCCCGCCTTTCCATGACGACCATCAATTTTTATACTGCCTCGAGGTATGTTGGGACGAGCCTACGATATACTCTCTCGAGGGATGCACCTCGGGGTCGACCCTCAGACTCTACTTCGAGCCTCTCAAGACCGGGCTTGGAATGCCATAGAGGCGTTATGACGAGGCTATTGTGTATAGGATTTTCTGCTCGTACTCTGTCAAATTCTAGTATAGTTTATGATCGTCCCACAAAGATTGGACAATCTAAGCTACAGACTTGTAATATTTTGACTACTATTTGAGAGAATCAAATTGATGAAAGGTGTGTGTGAAATTATAAATTAAGACAATTTCTTCCGAAAAGTTTATATTTAAAAAGAGTTGGGAATCGTTGAATTCACTTGATATATCATTACAATAAAATCTCAGTTTTATACGTATTTCTCTAAAGAATAATTACTTATTGCTAATACAATTATATTTATACACTAAAAAATAAATAAATAATTAACACTCCGTGAGGTTATGTTAATAAATTAATTTAAAATTAGTGACGGTTAAACTGAAATATCTTGCCTGAATTGTGCTCAAGTGTAGTAAAAACTTCGTGAGAATATTTTTACTATAAGATCAATAATCTTGCCTTCAACAATTCTTCCGTGAGAATTAAAATTGGGGAAAGCAAGATTACAGACTTGAAATATTGATCTTACTAAAAATTACTTTCACTCGGATATTATTATAATTATATCAAACTCCATTAACTATCCCAACAAAAAAAATTACTCCATTATGAAGTAAGAGAGCTAAAAAATACTTTTAAAAAACTAAGAATATTTTTACTACAAAGAGAGACTAGAGAAAGAGGCCAAGAATGCTCTTCTTTCTCTATAGAAAACTAGATAGGAAATTGGATACAAAGGGAGATGTCTTTCTTCTACAAACATATGCCTATTTGTAGAAAAATTCCTATAAGG
The DNA here is from genome assembly GCA_005239495.1 of Nicotiana undulata. Taxonomy (NCBI): domain Eukaryota; kingdom Viridiplantae; phylum Streptophyta; class Magnoliopsida; order Solanales; family Solanaceae; genus Nicotiana; species Nicotiana undulata. Next base: position 72,273 of record ML278074.1, read on the forward strand.
CCTTGGTGAGAAATTGGAAGATAATATCAATATATCATAAGGCCTTGATGAGAAATTGGCATGGCAATTTGTCATGAAAATTTGGTACGAATTTGCCATAACTTTTGTATTTCTTGACTTTGTGAGTCTTAGATGAAGTTGTCACGAATGCATCCTTCTTCCTTGAAATGTAGGTTCTTTCTTTTTCTCTTTTTTCATGTATTCTTTTTCCTGCAAGAATTGTTAGAAAAGTGCGAGAATATGATATAAATTGATCATGTTTCATTTCTAAAATATTATATTTTTATATTAAAATATATGAATAATTTATATCCATCAAATACCCCACACTTAAATTTTTGCTCGTCCTCGAGAAAACAAATTTTGAAAAAAAAATATATTACTATTTTTTTTGTTTAAAATTATGGTTGCTCTTGTAAAATGAAAATTTAATCAAATAAAATCTATCATGCTTTCAAACTTTATAAATTTTCTATATTCCTCAAATCTTTACCTTGTTTTTACTTTATTTTTATTCAACAAAAATTGTACCTTCTTTCTTTTTGAGACTTCTCTGAAATTGATAACTTTATGATCATTTGCATTGAGTATTCTTCATCTTTTGTCCATAGGCTTGCCCTTTATGTCTATCTCCACTAACGTAGACTAAACACTGATTTCTAAAATCTTTTAGGACTTTTTCTGGCTTGTAATGTTGGCTTCAGGCTGGTAGTTAAAGGTTATATTTGTAGTGACCTGTCTTTTTCCAGTTTTGGAGCAGAATTTTTCTAAGATCAGACTTTCCAAATATTTGCTATTGATTATTTTTTTGTGTGTTTTTTTTGTCGTACTTATAATGCTTGTACATAAGATCAATCTCTTTTTTTCTTTTGTTTAATTCTGATTCTTTTTCAAAATGCGCTTCAAACTTATTTTCTGAAAAAGGACTTTTCAAATCATAAGTATGAATGTGATATTTAAATTTGGGCATATTTAGGTATCAAGAGAAGAAGAAAAAAATAGGTCTTCAAGCTTCAAAATAGGTGCTAGGGATTTTTTTTTGCTTTTCTTGTAGTAATATTTTGTGCAATATCTAGAAAAGACTGAGGTAAACAAAGAAAGCCTATTGATATTTCAAAAATCAGTGTTGTCTAGGATTTCCCTTGAAAGACATTTGGGGCAAGTTCTAGCATATAGATTATAATTTCTACTTGCTTTGACCATAATGCTTCTCAATCTCATAATGTCTTGCCAAGTATTGAAGATATTTGTTCTTGCCTTCATAAAAATAAACTTAAAAACAAGAAAGTTATGTGGTAAATATAAAAAATATATATTTGATATAGAATGATACGAGTTTTATTTTGATAAATTAACACTTTACAAGAGACATAAAAAGATCTAATATATATATATATATATATATATATATATATATATATATATAGAGAGAGAGAGAGAGAGAGAGAGAGAGAGATATGGATATAGATATAGATATATAGATAGATAGATAGATAGATAGGTAAAAATCTTTTTGACTTTCAAATATACAACTGCAGAAGAAGGCTTGAAAGAAACTGCAGTCACACACCTTTTGTGTGCAATAACAAGTTGTCACGATCCAAAACATCCAGTCGTGTTGGCGCCTATCGTGAAATCAGGCAAGCCACACATTTCATTTGCTTAACAGGAAAACCTATATATTTACAGCAAGAGTCTCATTTTATAAAGCATTAAAAATGTTTAACCACACTAAAATCCAACTAAACAAATCCCCGATCTAGTGTCACTGAGCCATGAGCTACTACAAAAATAAAAATATCGCAATACATAAGTAGACAACATAGCCTGAAATAATAAAAATGCGACAAGGAGATAAAGAAGGAAAGTCGAGGTTGCGGTCGCCAGCTGCTACCTCGAAGACTCCGAGAGAAACTCTGACAGCCAATCAACAACCACTACCGGGTTCCGATGTACCTGGATCTGCACACAAGGTGCAGGGGGTAACGTGAGTACACCAACTCAGAAATAACGAACCCAAACTATGGATTGAGAGGTAGTGACAGACTAAACCTCAGTGGATATATCAATAATCAGTGTACATGAATTTAGGAATGTTTGCAGTTATCTAACAGATAATAAAACAGGATAAGTTCAGGTAAGAACAGTAAACCATGTATAACTCAGTATACTCTGCATGCCAATGCATCAACTGTATGAAAATGCTCATAGTGCTCCCACTCTCATATGCCAGTCCACTCAGTACTGTATAAGGCTCGCGGGACCTGGGAAAATTCATCCCGGAATATATACACATGTGACAGTAGTCACTCATACTGTATAAGGCTCGCGGTCCCTGGGAAGATTCATCCCACAATATATACACATGTGACAGTAGTCACTCAGTATTGAGGAAGGCCGATCCAGCCCTATGGAGAAGATCCATCTCAAGATAATGATACACCTCACAACCACTCGGTATAGTATATGGCTCAACGGCCCAGGGAAGATCCATCCCATAATACGTATACACATCACTGACATCACTCGCTCAGTATCGAGGAACATGCCAATCCAGCCTCGTGGAAAAGATCCATATCCAAGTATAAACACTTCAGACAAGATCCATCCCTCAAATATAAACACTTTGGAAAAGATCCATATCCAGGGAAGATCCATCCCTCAAATATCACTGCTCTCATTGGGGGTGTAAAGACTCCGGATGGGCTCCTCTTAGCCAAGCGCTATAACAAGCCAACGAAGGCATAATCAATATCTCGTTGCAGCGTGCAGTCCGATCTCATACTGTCACTCAATATCAAGCTCTCGGCCTCACTCAGTCATCACTCTACAGTCTCGCTCACATGGGCTCACAATGCATGAACTAGCCCGGATCAATGATATAATGTACAAAATCGACAATTACCGAGACAGAGACATGCTATGATATGCTATGACAGGACTGAGTATATAATATCAATGAAACACATGACATGACAGCAATAAATGACCGCTCGGGTCTTAACAGTGTCGGCGTGAAGCCTTAATATATAATTTATCATGATTTCTAACAAGTTCTCCTTATTCACATTGATAGAAGCACATATATCATCACGGAAAAATCACTAAACGATGCCATGTGATGAACCAGGTCACAAGTCTCACGGTGCATGCCCGCACGCCCGTCACTTGGCATGTGTGTCACCAATTCTAATCACATAACAAGTAGTTCAGGGTTTCGAACCCTCATAACCAAGTTTGGAAGCGTTACTTACCTCAATCAAGTCAAAACTCTACTCCGAGATGCTCTCACCGCTCTCCTCGGCCATAAATCGCCCCGAATCTAACCAGAATAAGTATTATATCATTAATATATGAAAAAGGGACAAAGTCCACATCAAAATTATCAATTTACATCACAAATCTCGAAAATTGGGCAAATCCGACCCCCGGGCCCATGCCTCGGAATCCGATAAAAATCACATCAATAGAATTCTTATCCTCCTACGAGTCCATACATACAAAGAACATCGAAATCGGACCTCGAATGGCCCCTCAAATCCCCAATTTTACCTCTCCAATTTCAAGCCCTAATCTCCTAACTTTCTTCCCTAATTTCCACTAATATCATGATTAAACAATGGGAAAATGGTCGAAAAAACAAGTAGTAAAGCTTAAGTGGCTTACTCAACTGATAACCCTTGATCCCTCTTGATAAATCACTGCCTAAGCTCAGTTCTCGTCTTCAAAAATGGAGAAACTTAGCAAAATTTGCGAAGAAGACCTTTTTATACCTTCTAACCATTGTTTTTCGCATCTGCGGTCTCAGATTCACTTATGCGACGACGCACCTGCGAAAAAACCATCGCATGTGCGGTTTTCACTTAACCCTGGAGTTTTCGCTTCTGCGGTCAGCTTCCCGCTCCTGCGATCTCGCAAGTGCGGTTCTTATGCGCACTTGCGGTTCTCTTCAGCTCCTCAACTCTCCGTATATGCGGCCAAATCTCGCTCATGTGGGGCTCGCACCTATGGTCCCCAATCCGCAGGTGCGGAAATGACAGAAGTGTCACGACCCAAATTATCCCATAGTCGGGACCGTGATGGCGCATAACGTTGAACCCGCCAGGCAAGCCAACGTAATTGCTCAAGTTTATTAAAAACCTTTATTATTAAATAAAAACAAGTGAAATACGACTTTTCCATGAATAAAAGATAAAAGTGAGAACGGATAAAGAAATACATAACTAGATCCACAAACTTTTACGAATTCTCAAAATAACCAACCCAGATCTTTGGAGTCACAATGTCACGGACTATCTATGATTAATACATATAAAGGTCTGAAAGAAATAAATACATCTGCTTTGAAATACTAAAAAAAGAAATGAGGAAGTGGAAGGGGACGCCAAGGCCTGCGGATGCATGCAGGACTACCTCAGTGTCTCTGAGTGGATTGAAGGAAGCCGCCTAGCTCAATATCCACTAGGTCCTGTACCGAGATCTGCACAACAAAAGTGTGCAGGTGTAGTATCAGTACAACCGACCCCTTGTACTGAGTAAGTGTCGAGGCTAGGACACGACAAATAATACAACATGTGCAATTTAATAATATACGGGGAAAAAATAACAACAGCAGGAAGTAAATAGTTAAGTACAAACATCGGGGAAACATGCTAGGGAAAAGGGATAACAACTAACTGAAATAACAGGACAAGGCAACCGTTTAAATATCAAACTAACAACCGGAATTAACAACACAGAGCAAACAAGTGCACGGCATCACCCTTCGTGTTTTACTTTCATCTTCACCAAAATAAGTAAATAGAAACGGCACGGCATGACCCCTCGTTCTATAATATCATAACATGACACAGAATGACCCCTAGTGCTAAAACATCATAACATGGCACGGAATGACCCCTCGTGCTAAAACATCATAACATGGCACAGAATGACCCCTCGTGCTAAAACATCATAACATGGCACGACATGACCCCTCGTGCTAACATATCATAACATGACCCCTCGTGCTTTACACTCTTCCTCACCCAAACAATATCAAGAACAACAACTTGGCAAGGAAATCAACAATAAGAACTATAAATCACAACATCCCGACAAGGGTATAACAACAGAAATAATACCGTCCCGGCAAGGGACACAACTATAACCAATCTCACCAAGTGTATAACTTAACATAATATTCCTCAACCGAACAAATACTCAACAGTATTCACAACCAATAATTTCCATCAAACGATTAACCACCAAACTGAAATTTAATCCATAATACAGTAAATATCAATGAATATCAACTAATTCATAATAACCGACTCACGGGCATGCTTGACAACAACATATAGGTACTCGTCACCTCACCTATACATTGAACATGGTAATATCACGTAGCAATCAATACTAAACACCTATTCCCTCAAGCTAAGGTTATGCCAAACACTTACCTCGACTCCCACGATCAAAATCAAGCCTCAAGCACCGCTTTTCCTTTTGAACTCGACTCGAAATCAATTGTATCTAAACATAATTGACTCAATAACATAAATAAATGCTAAACAATACAATTCCAATGCTTAATTATAAACTTTCTAACATTCTTCCCAAAAATCCAAAAATCGACCCCGGACCCGCTTGGTCAAAACACGAGGTTCAGATCAAAACCCGATCACCCATTCACCCACGAACCCGAATATATAATTTGTTTTGAAATCCGACCCCAAAACGAGGTTAAATTCCCAATTAATCAAAAAGCCCTAACTCTACCCAAATCCCTAATTTTCTACCCATAAACTCATGTTTTAGGCCTAGAAATCTAATGGGTGTTGATAATTAGTGAAGAAAATGAGTCTAGGATTACATACCTATGAAGTTGTGGTGAAGTTATCTCTCAAAAATCGCCCAAGATGAAGTGGAGAAGAAGAAATTATGAAATTTGGGTCTAATCCCGTAATGGGTTCTGTTTTTGACAAAAAGAATAACTGGGCGAAAATGGTTTACGCGATCGCGACAGGGCTACTGCAATCACAGAGCACACTGGACACTACCCCTCACGATCGTGACTAAGGGATCGCGTTCGCACTGTGTAATTAGCTACCCAGCCCCAGTCCCTCACTAAGCCTATGCGATCGCGACTAAATGGGGTGCGTTCGCGTAGAGCAAGGACCCTAAGGCTCTGCGTTCGCACCCAGCTCCTTGCGATCGCGTAGAGCAAGACCAGCCCCCCTCCCAGCCTGTGTTATGCGATTGCATAGTACATTACACCAGACACCAGAAAAACTGTGCAACACCAGATTTTAAGCCTAAAAGTCACCCCGACGCCTATCCAAAACTCACCCGAGCCCTCGGAGCTCCAAACCAAATATGAACACAACCTCAAAAATATCCTACGGACTTATTCGTGTAATCAAATCACCAAAATAACATCATAAATAACGAATCTAACCTCAAAATCCATGAAAATTTCCAAAACCACTTAAACATCAAACTTTGCATTTACGGGTCCGAATCACATCAAATGACTTCTGTTTCTTACCAAACTTTACAAACATGTTATAATTCTTATATCGAATCTGTACCGGGCTCCGAAACCATGATACGGGCCCGATACCACAGATTTTCACATATAATTAAACTTTCAAAAACCTTTATATTTTCAGAAAACAAATTCTTTCAAAAATTCATTTCTCGGGCTTGGGACCTCGGAATTCGATTCCGAGCATACACCCAAGTCCCATATTTTCCTACGGACCCTCCGGGACCGTCAAATCACGATTCCGGGTCTGTCAAATCACGGGTCCGGGTTCGTTTACCAAAAATGTTGACCAAAGTCAACTTAATGCAAATTTCAACGTAAAATTATTATTTTCCTCAGTTTTTCACTTAAAGGCTTCCCCGCTACACGCTCGGGATGTGCACACAAATTGAGGTGAGATAATAGGAGGTTTTCACGACCTCAGAACACAGAATTAACCAAAAATACACGGGATGACCTTTTGGGTCATCACAAGAAGCAGCAAAGTTCAGCTGCTCAACCAAATTCCAAATCCTTCTGTTAGCCATCCGAATTCAACCCGAGGCCCTCAGGGCCTCCACCAATGATACCAACAAGTCATACACCACTATTCAAACTTATTTCAACCTTGGGAACACTCAAAACAACATCAAAATACCAAATCAACCCATGATTCGAGCCTAAGGACTTTCAAACTCCCGAAATTCACCAATGATGCCGAAGCTGACCAAACCTCGTCCGAATGACCTGAAAATTTGCACACACCTTCCAAATGACACTACGAACCTGCTCCAACTTCCGAAATTCTATTCCGACCCCGATAGCTAATTTTCTATTGCCGACTGGAAATTGCCAAAAACTCAATTTCGCCAATTCAAGCCTAATTCTACTCCGGACTTCAAAATAACATTCTTAGCACACTCCTAAGTCCCAAATCACCTAACGAAGCTATCCGAGCCATAAAACCACAGTTCGAGGTCATTTACCTATAAGTCAACTTTCGGTTGACTTTTCTAATTGTACAGCCAACGTAAGAGACTAAGTGTCTCATTTCTCTCCACAATCACTCTGAACCCGAGCCAATCGTCCCAACATAATATAAAAGATCTGAACAACACATAATAAAGCAGAAAAAGGGAAAACGGGGCTAATCTCACGGAACGACCGGTCGGGTCGTTACATTCTCCCCACTTAAACATACATTCGTCCTCGAACGTGCCTAGAGTTGTTCCAAAAACCACCAAAATTGCCGTGTAACCTATCATGCACATACCCGGGGGTGATCCCACGTCACCTTATCCCATATAGGTCCAATAGCACAACACAATTGAAATTTCGAAATCTAACATGACCTATAAACCTTAGAACCAAATTTCCACTTATGAAATAATTTACAAGATCAAAGTTCCATAACTATACACTGAATAAGTTTGAACTCGTTGTATCAAGCCATATCCGTAACCCAAGATGTAATCACATAATATACCGCATGACTCAAACACTCATAGCGATAACTCATAATCACAATAGCTTCTCAAAATAACCCAATACCGGTACATAACCTCTTATCAAGCAATGCCTCGCTCTAACACTTTCATATACCACCGATGATGAAAGAAACACATAGAAACTAGCAACCATTCGTCCGATCAGCTAGTCATGGAGCTCCCCTTTTCTCCGACAGGAACTATAGCATATTTCTAAGCCAACTTCCGATATCATCCTTCCAACCATGTTGTAGTCAACTCTAGTAGTATTCATTCTAGGCCCAATGACCTCTTCTCATCCAACACGACCACTCTTATGACATGATGCATCAATACAATCCAAAGCCATAACCTGAGCAACTGATGCACTCAATAGTAACATCCCACGAACTCAAATCATAGAAAAGATTCACTCGAGAGGACTATCCTTCCAGCTTAACAAGTACCATCACAACACCATTCCATGAGCCTGGAACACATCGTAAAATCAAAACACACGAATCTGACACCGAGGGTCATACCTCTACATAATTGCGCTACAATGCATGATCCCATCAAACGCTAGTCCACACGAAATACCTCAAGTCACCTTGCTAAAAATCAATAACCATGTGAAATTTGACATCCAGTACTCAAAGTGCATTGCCATAACCACGGGGAAATCGAACGACACCATGCCACACAAACCCGAAAGAACATAACCAATATGTCTCAATCCCGCAATACCCAATTACTTACCTTACTCGAATTTCGCTATAAAGCCCATTTAGAATCGCACCATATGTGCATATAACCAATAATCACAACTCCTCATAACACTGAAGGGTAGCTCATAAATTACTCCAGAACACGAATAAACTCAATGACAGTCGAGTGGTACGTCCCTCAACAATAATAATTCAGAGTCAACAATTCCGACCCGGTGCAGAACACACACCCATACTGGGCCTACCAATGAACCCTAAATCAACTCTGGTCACCCACAACAAATAGATAACTCTCCAAAAGTTCACAATGACTGATCATGGCATATACTAACATCTGACGAGCTTTGCTCGTATCCTCACAGTCCCCAACTACAAAATAATCATTTTTATGAGAACTCTCAGTCTCGAAGTCCATGAAGTGCACAAATTACCATATATGATCCCAACTCCACCGCTCGAATATATAACACATCCCTAATACTCAATCATTCCACGAGGGATACCCCTATAATTCTTCCATGTCACCAAGCAACCTTGAATATCAGCAGTCGATCCAACAAGAGAGCGTCGCAATACCAATGAAGCACCCTTAACTCCACACATTGCCCTTTCTGAAATGTATACCCTCATCGAGCCACCCAATAATGATATCATCTACCTAGTTGTCTGAAACTGCCAATGCTGCCTAAGAATTTTGACCTTCCTTACAGAACTGAACCGTGACCTCACATATGCAAATCTCGACTCTACACAACATACCGCATACGCCATGCCATCCTATGATAAATATGGGAACTTCATGATCCCTTCCGAGCCACAAGCAACTACGTACCCAACTAGCCAAGAACTTTCCATTTGATCCCATTTAGAAGTAAAATCACTATACATCACCTGCACCTTACGCCAGTAGAAAATATATATCTCTAACCATGGTAGAAACCATCAGGAACTATATGAATCCCATTTGTACAACACCAAACCGTCAGGACCGAATCCTTCTAACTCAACCAAGCTACGCAGGTCACCAAACCCAAGAGCATTGCTAAGGAACACCTGTAAAAACTCATTGCCTCATAAACACCCAAAGAACTAATCATATCCCTTACCATGCTGATCCGACCTGCTACAAAGTTGTCCTATTTATCCAAGTTCCTTTTGACTTACCTTCGAATCGATACTTCTCCTTGCCATAATACCGCAGTTCCCAACCTAGACTTACCACACGAGACCCAAGCATAAGACTGTACTGTTTAAGGCTCGTAAGCAGCTGAATACTCTTCTCAAATATCCCCAAAAGTACCACGTTCAAAATTCTTATCCTGAAGAGACTTCCTGCGAATCTAAAGCTGTTACTTTCACTTTCCTGATACTGATATGTAGAATCCATGATAATGTAGAAATGTCACAAGTCTCGACACCCTCCACGTAAATCTCAGTTCTATCTCAATACACACCTTGAAAATCCTCAATTGCTACATATAACCTTGAATCCATCGGAACCATTCTCGAGAGTATCCACTCTACGCAAATCTCAATTACACTGATCAACCAGACAGAACGACCTGGCCCCATTTTCACACCAACATACTAGGAAGTAATCCACACACTTGAAACAACAAGCAAATTCATACACCACACACACTACACCTTTTACCATTACAACTCAATCATTCAATAAACCCATCTACCCATAGAGTACATTACAACCTGTATCGAAGAATTTCCATTACTCAAGTCATTCTTAGACTCCACCTCTGCAGATCATAACTGATTCACTAATATACCTCGAACCGAAACCAATACAACACATAATCGTGCAATCAACTTATCATTAACAGACTCCCCCACTTGGCTCAAAGCCAACGATCAAGACCAACAATAACTCAAAATGCCCATATGCTATCACTGCCACCATACTGCAGTGAGATTCAACTAAATCCTTCATAAGCTCATATGACACAAACCATCTAATATCCCAAATCGTATACAAATGTCGCATTCACCATTGTAATAGTCAATTCCAACTTCCACAAGCGACCTAACTCAAATTGCAACCTATATCAATTACTAGTAAAAGAGGACTTGATACAAAACTACCTTAGGGTAACACAACCTCAGGACACCCCGCGGGGGACAACCCTGCCTATTTAGCCTCAAATTGATATCATCTATATACCCTTCCAAAAATCATGACTTTCACGCAATCATTATACCCTCTTGCATTAAAACACAACCAATGCCTATCCTCGAGGCATCAAGATACGCGATATAAGAACCTGAAGCTGATGGCAGAACTCATACTGGAGTTGTGGTCAAAGCAATCTTGAGCTTCTGGAAGCTCTCTCCACACTCGTCTGACTACTTGAATACCCTCACTAGAAACCACGTGCCCCAAGAATGCTACTGAACTGAGCAAAAAATTCACACTTGGAGAACTTTGCATAAAGCTTCTACCCCATCAATCTCTATGATACCCTCATCAATGGTGAGTATGCTCCTCCTAGCTACGTGAGTACGTGAGTATGCTATCAATGAATACAATAATGAAGGAGTATAAATACAACTGGAATACACTGTTAATCAAATACATGAACGCTACTGGGACATTGGTCATCCCCACATTATCCGCACCTGCAGTTTTCTTCAGCTCCTCAACTCTCCGTATATGCGGCCAAATCTCGCTCCTGCGGGTCTCGCACCTATGGTCCCCAATCCGCAGGTGCGGAAATGACAGAAGCAACAAAGTTCAGCTGCTCAACCAAATTCCAAATCCTTCCGTTAGCCATTCAATTTCAGCCCGAGGCCCTCGGGGCCTCCACCAAATATACCAACAAGTCATACACCACTATTCAAACTTATTCCAACCTTCGGAACACTCAAAACAACATCGAAACACCTAATCAACTCATGATTCGAGCTTAAGGACTTTCAAACTTCCTAAATTCACCAACGATGCCGAAACTAACCAAACCTCGTCCGAATGACCTGAAAATTTGCATAGACCTCCCAAATGACACTATGAACCTGCTCCAACTTCTGGAATTCCATTCCGTCCCCGATAGCTAATTTTTCACTGCCGACCGAAAATTGCCAAAAACTCAATTTTGCCAATTCAAGCCTAATTCTACTCCGTACTTCAAAATAACATTCTGAATGCACTCCTAAGTCCCAAATCACCTAACAAAGCTATCCGGGCCATAAAACCACATTCCGAGATCATTTACCTATAAGTCAACTTCTGGTTGACTTTTCTAATTGTAAAGCCAACTTAAGAGACTAAGTGTTTCATTTCTCTTCACAAACACTCCGAACCCGAGCCAACCGTCCCAACACAATATAAAAGAGTTGAACAACACATAATAAAGCAGAAATAAGGAAAACGGGGCTAATCTCACGGAACGACCGGTCGGGTCGTTACACAAGTCTAGTTTGTATATAAACTAGAAAATTACATCTGCCAATTAATCAAGTGTATTTCCTATTGCGCATATAGGACTTATAAGGCTCCATTGCTTCACCCTCAATGGCTACGGGAAATATATATATATATATATATATATATCAGTTAATAAATAAATAAGAGGAAATAATAATAATAATAATAATACAGAACATTGAAACTCATTCCCTGTTTCTCAACAAAAATAACAACATTAGTAAGGTAATTATAATAAAGTGAAGATCAACATTAATGCAGAAGAAAATAGTCATATATCCACATATTAATCATTTGGTCCTCCATACCACAAAAGTTAGCAAAAGTAGTCATCTTAATTATTCTTACATATGTACATAGTGGCATAAAGGGAAAGACCAAGTGTAACGACCCGATCAGTCGTTACGTAGAATCTGCATTATATTTACTGTTAATGCCTTGTCATAGGTTGGTTATACTATCCATGATGTATTAGAGTTGGTTAGCTCGGGCTTGGAATGATTATAGAAGAAATTAAGACACTTAGTCTCTAAAAGTAGCTTTAGAGTTAGAAAAGTCAACCGAGAGTTGACTTATTAGTAAACGACCTCGGAATGGGGATTTTATGGCTCGTATAGCTTTGTTAGGTGATTTGGAACTAAGGAGTGTGTCCGAAATATTTTTGTGATGTCCGATGTACAATTAGGCTTGAATTGGCGAAAATTAGTTTTTGGCGATTTCCACTCGGCAGTGGAAAATAGGCTATAGGGGTCGGAATGGAATTTTGATAGTTGGAACAGGTTCATAATGTCATTTTGGATATGTCTGCAAAATTTCAGGTCAATCGGAGATGTTTTGGATAGTTTCGGCGTCGTTGGTGGAATTTAGGAATTTCAAAGTTCATAGGCTTGAATTTGATGTGATTTTGGTGTTTTGATGTTGTTTTTGGTGTTTCGAAGGCTCGACTAAGTTTGATTGATGTAATGGGACGTGTTGGTATATTTGTTGAGATTTCCGAGGGCCTCGGGTGGATTTCGAAAGGTTAACAGATCAATTTAGACTAGAAGAAAAGCTGCTGCATTTTTCCACAGCAACATGAACAATAACTCGGGTGAACAGTAACTCGGGTGAACAATAACTCAGATGAACAGTAACTCGGGTGAACAGTACTCGAGTGAACAGTACTCGGGTGAACAATATTTAAATAAACCCTCCGCGACCATTAAACCCTTTTACACCATTTTTGAACGGGAAAGAGCTTTGAGGCGATTTTGAAGAGAGAAAATCATTGTTCTTCATTGAGGTAAGGATTTTTGACCCTAAAACTCAATTATTTGTGATTAAGGAACAAAATATCAGTGTTTAATTCATGAAAATCAGTAGAAAAAGGTGGATTTAGGGCTTGAGATTATGATACCTTCTAGGGATGATTTGAGGGGTTAAACGAACTTCGATTTTTGAGTTCTTTATATGTACGGACTCGTGAGATGATGAAGAAATTTTTGGTATAAAGTTTGTCGAGTTCCGGTACACGGACCCGGGGGTCGGGTTTTGACTGATTTCGGGTTTTGTGCTTAAAATTGATATTTTTCAATTGGAATTCATTCCTTTAGCATAATTTGATGATAAATATCTGAACTTGGTAGATTTGGAGCACTCGGAAGTTGATTCGAGAGGCAAGCGTGTTGCAGAGTAGCTTTTCGGGCTAGTTCGAGGTAAGTAATTTCTTTAAATCCTGTCCTGAGGGTATGAAACCCCGGACTTTGCATCCTTTCACGGTTTTGGAGTGCACAAATTGGGAATTTGGAAATATATTCCTTTTTACGCGACTATTGAGTTGCGAAATCACTTTTAAAGCCTATGCTTAATAGTATTGATATATTTTTGATATATTTGGGCTGTATGCCATGTTTGGGGCCTAGTGTCGATCTGTTTAACCCCTTGGGGGCTATTTTACTGATATAACTCACTTGATATGTTATAATTTTTCACTCAGTCCTTCTTGATAATTCTTTTGACACTCAGAGTATGTTGATATTATTTCTTGAAAATGAAATACTATTTTTGGGTCGAGAACCCGGTATATTTATGGCCCGAGTGGCATATTGAAAGTGTATGACTGAGTGAGGCCGAGAGCCTATATTGTGAGGATGTTATGATATAAGAGTGGCCGAGTGACTGAGAGTTATTGATGCCATGATTTGGCTTATTTATTGCGCTTGGGCTGAAGGAGCCCCTCCGGAGTCTGTACACACCCCTAGTGAGCACATGTACCTACTGAGTGTGAGTGCCCAGTGCCGAGTGACGAGTGATTGGGAGGCATGAGTTATTGTGAGGTGCTGAGTGACTGTTATAGAGAGATGGTGAGGTGCTGAGGGAATATTTACGAGTGATGATTATGGCCCGAGGGGAGAGATATATGATGATATTTTATTGAGTTTTGACCATGATTCACTTCATTTTCAAACTGATATTTTGAGAGTTTTACCGAGAAATATTGGAAAATATACTTGTTTTAAAGAATTTTACGGAAACTGGTTTGAACTTATATACACTTATTTGAACCGTGGTATTTTACTATTTTGTGGATTGGTGTAATTATGTTGTGTGTTTCTTATTCTTCAGACTGTAATTTATTTTCATTACTACTGAGTTGGCGTACTCATCATTACTCCTTGTACCTCTGTGTACAGATCCGGGTACTAGTGCGGAGCAGTAGCCATATTCGCTTGTTATCAGCAACATTTACGGGATTTCGAGGTAGCTGTCCAGCGTCCACAACTTCTTCATTTTCCTTCCTTATCAGTATTAACATTTGATTCCTAGACATTGTTTATGACATTAGCAGAGTTAGTTTTATTTCTTAGATGCTCGTGACCATGTTGACTCCAGTCCTGGGGGAATTGTTTAGATAGTGGATTATTTTATATTTGTTTAAAGACTTAGGAAATTTTCATACTTGCTATGCTGATATTAAATGATATTGCGATATTTGATTAAACTAAGTGTGTAGTTATGTGATGGTTGGCTAGCCTAGTTCCACGATAGGCGCCATCACGNGATTTGGGGTCGTGACAAGTTGGTATCAGAGCTTTAGGTTACATAGGACTCAATGGTCATGAGCAGGTTTAGTAGAGTCTTGTGGATCGGTACGGAGACATCTGTACTTATCTTCGAGAGGCTGCAGAACCCTTAGGAAACATCTCATTTTCTTGAACTCTGTCGTGCCATTCTATTGATTCGAGAAATCTAAATTCTTATTATTTAATTCTCTCACAGATGGTTAGGTCACGCACTACGGAGCAGGGTGACAAGACATAAGTTGGACCCATGAGAGGCCGAGGCCACGGTCGAGGCCGTGGTAGAGGTAGGGGACCAGCCCAGGCAGCAGTCGGGGTAGTACCAGAGGACCCCCTTGTTATTCAGGATCAGGTTCGTGCTGAGGGTGCTCCATCGGGACAGGTCCAAGCACCGACAATGCCCATAGTCATTCCGGGTCTTCAGGAGACCCTTGCTCAGATTTTGACAGCATGCACCAGTTTAGCTCAGGCAGTCGCTATGTCTACTACTGCCGCTACGCCTCAGGCCGGGGGAGGAAATCAGACTCCAGCTGCCCGGGTACCTGAGCAGGGTATGCAGGCACCGGGGGCAGTCCCAGCTCAACCAGTTGCCCTAGCTCAGGACTATGTGATCCCAGTTATGCCCGAGGATGAGCAACGTAGGCTGGAGAGGTTCAGTAGACTTCAGCCTCCGATTTTCAGTGGCACAGAGGGCGAGGATGCCTAAGGTTTTCTGGATAAATGTCAGAGGATGCTCCGTACTGCGGGTATTTTGGAGACCAGCGGAGTTTTATTTGCTACTTATCAGTTTGTTGGTGCTGCTTTCACTTGGTGGGAGGCATTTGAGAGGCATAGGCTGGTTGGTTCAGCACCTCTCACATGGCAGCAGTTCTCCATGATCTTTTTGGAGAAGTATGTTCCTCGGTCCCACAGATAGGAACATCGCATACAGTTTGAGCAGTTGCGCCAGGGAGAGTTGTCAGTTACTCAGTACGAGATGCGATTTTCCGAGTTGGCTAGACATGCTCCTAAGCTAGTCCCTACTGATAGGGAGAGGATCAAGAGGTTTGTAGATGGTCTCACATATCAGCTTCGGATTTTGATGACCAGAGAGAGAGTGTTTGGAGCCACATTTGAGCAGGTTGTTGACATAGCTCGGGATATTGAGTCGGTTCGCAGACATGAGCGTGAAGAGAGGGAGGCCTCGGGGATTAGGTAACTTCAATAGTTCCCCTCCCAGAGGGCAATTGCAGCATAATAGAGGTCATCCATTTAGACCTCCACAGCCAGTCCATCCAGCCTTTAGCGGCGCATCTTCGGGGCAGGGCCCCGCAACCCTCATCATGGTCGTTCTTCCTTTAGTGCCCTTCCAGCTCAGAGCTCCTCCAGAGCATCATCATATCAGGGTTCTTCTGTACATGGTTTGTCCGGTGGTTATCGTGGTGGTAGGGGTTCCCTTCAGTCCCCATCTCCAGCTCCAGGTAGTTGCTTCGAGTGTGGAGAGGTTGGTCATGGATGGAGGTTTTGCCCTCGTCGTGCTAGTGGATCATCTCAGCAGAGGGTTCATCCCTCGACTTCAGCCCCAGTCACCACACCACCTACCCAAGAAGCTAGAGGTGGTGGTCAGGCAGCGAGAGGCTGCCCTTGAGGGGGAGGTCGAGCAGGTGGAGGCCAACCACGTATTTATGCACTCCCAGCTAGGCCTGATGCTATGGCCTCAGATGCGGTGATTACAAGTACTATCTCAATTTGTCACAGTGATGCTTTGGCTTTATTTGACCCTGGTTCCACATACTCTTATGTTTCATCGTATTTTTCTCACTTTCTGAATATGCCCCTTGAGTCTTTAGTTACGTCTGTTCATGTTTCGACTCCGGTGTGTTATATCGATTGGGGGTTTGGTGACCCGAGTGGACTTGATGTTACTCAGTATGGTTGATTTCGATATGATACTGGGCATGGATTGGTTATCCCCATTTCATGCTATTCTTGATTATCACGCTAAGACCGTGACCCTAGTTATGCCCGGAGTTTCGAGAGTTGAGTGGAGAGGGTCTATAGAGCATGTACCTAGCAGAGTGATTTCTTATTTGAAAGCTCAGTGTATGGTTGAGAAAGGATGTGAATCTTATATTGCCTTCCTGAGGGATGTTAGTAGTGAGACTCCTTCTGTTGATTCAGTTCCTGTGGTCCGTGATTTTCCGGACGTATTCCCTGTAGACCTGCCAGGCATGCCACCTGACAGAGACACTGATTTTGGTATTGACTTGGTTCCAGACACCCAACCTATCTCTATTCCATCTTATCGTATGGCACCGGCGGAGTTGAAAGAATTGAAAGAGCAGCTTCAGGAACTCCTAGATAAGGGGTTCATTCAGCCTAGTGTGTCACCTTGGGGTGCACCAGTGTTGTTTGTGAAGACGAAAGATGGTTTTATGCACATGTGTATTGATTATAGGCAGCTGAACAAGGTTATGTTGAATAACCGTTATCCTTTGCCTCATATTGATGACTTGTTTGACTAGCATCAAGGAGCGAGAGTGTTATCCAAGATTGACTTGAGGCCTGGGTATCATCAGTTGAAGATTCGGGATTCTGAAATTCCGAAGACTACTTTCAGGACCAGATACAGTCATTATGAGTTCCTGGTTATGTCATTTGGGCTGACCAATGCCCCAGTCGCATTCATGCAATTGATGAACAACGTGTTTCAGCCTTACCTTGATTCATTCGTCATTGTGTCCATTGATGACATCCTGGTGTATTCTTGTAGCCAAGAGGAGCATGCTCAGCATTTGAGGATTGTGTTGCAGAGGTTGAGGGAGGAGAAACTTTATGAAAAATTCTCCAAGTGTGAGTTTTGGCTTGGCTCAGTAGCTTTCTTCGGACACGTGGTGTCTAGTGAGGGTATTCAGGTTGATCCGAAGAAGATTGAGGCGGTGCAGAGTTGGCCCAGACCGTCCTCGGCTACAGAGATTAGGAGCTTCCTTGGTTTGGTGGGTTATTACTGTCGCTTTGTGGAGAGATTCTCTTCTATTGCTTCACCATTGACCAGATTGAACCGGAAGGGTGTTCCATTAAGATGGTTCGATGAGTATGAGGAGAGCTTTCAGAAGCTCAAGTCCGCATTGACCACAACTCCGGTATTGGTCTTGCCTACTGGTTCGGATTCTTACACAGTTTATTGTGATGCTTCTAGAGTTGGCTTGGGAGTAGTATTGATGCAGGATGGTAGGGTGATTGCCTACGTATCTAGACAGCTGAAGGTGCACGAGAAGAACTATCCGGTGCATGATCTTGAGTTAGCTGCCATTGTTCATGCCTTAAAGATTTGGCGCCTTTATTTGTATGGGGTACATTGTGAGATTTTCACCGACCATCGCAGTTTGCAGTATTTGCTGAAGCAGAAGGACTTGAATTTGCGTCAGAGGAGATGGTTGGAGCTTCTCAAGTATTATGATCTCACCATTTTGTATCATCCAGGGAAAACCAATATAGTGGCCGATGCTTTGAGTCACAGGGCCGAGAGTTTGGGGAGTCTAGCTTACCTTTCAGCAGCAGATCGACCTTTAGCAATTGATGTCCAGGCTTTAGTGGGTCAGTTAGTGAGATTGGATTTGTCAGACCCTCCGCGGGTATTAGCTAGCATGGCTTCCCGGTCTTCTCTTTATGATCATATTAGAGCTCGCCAGTATGACGACCCACATTTGTTAGTACTTTAGGATATGGTCCGTCGCGGTGATGCCAGGGATGTGACTATTATTGATGACGGAGTTATGAGGATGCAGGGCCGTATTTGCGTGCCCAATGTGGATGGTATTAGAGAGTTGATATTATTAGAGGCCCATAGCTCGTGGTATTCCATTGATCCAGGTGCCGCGAAGATGTATCAGGATCTGAGACAGCAGTATTGGTGGAGGCGGATGAAGAGAGATATTGTTGAGTATGTAGCACGGTGTCTCAATTGCCAGCAGGTCAAGTATGAGCACCAGAGACCAGGTGGATATTTCAGAGGTTAGATATTCCGGAGTGGAAGTGGGAGCGGATTACTATGGATTTTGTAGTTGGAGTCCGACGAACTTCGAAGGGTTTTGATGCTATTTGGGTCATTGTGGACCGACTGACCAAGTCCGCGCACTTCATTCCTATTGGTACTACTTATACTTCGGAGCGGTTAACTGGTATTTACATTAGGGAGATTGTCCGATTACATGGAGTTCCGGTTTCTGTCATTTCTAACAGAGGTACACAGTTCACATCTCAGTTTTGGAGGGCCGTGCAGAGAGGTATGGGTACTCAGGTAGAGTTGAGTACAACATTTCATCTTCAGACCGACGGGCTGTTGGAACGGACTATTCAGATTTTAGAGGACATGTTGCGTGCCTGTGTGATTGATTATGGTGGTTCATGGGATCAGTTTCTGCCACTAGCGGAGTTTGCATATAATAACAGCTACCAATCCAGTATTCAGATGGCCCCGTATGAGGCTTTATATGGTAGGAGGTGTAGATCTCCGGTTGGTTGGTTCGAGCCCGGTGAGGCTAGGCTATTAGGCCCAGACTTGGTTTAGGATGCGTTGGAGAGGGTGAAGTTGATTCAGGAACGACTTCGCACGACGCAATCTCGGCAGAAGAGTTATGCGGACCGGAAGGTTCGGGATGTGTCTTTTATGGAGGGTGACAAAGTACTACTGAAGGTGTCACCCATGAAGGGTATTATGAGGTTCGGGAAGAGGGGAAAACTGAGTCCCCGATTTATAGGTCATTTTGAGGTGCTTCAGAAGGTTGGAGAGGTGGCTTATAGACTTGCCTTGCCACCCCGCTTGTCGAGTATTCATCCAATATTTCATGTGTCGATGCTCCGGAAATATGTTGGTGACCCGTCTCATGTTTTAGACTTCAGTACAGTTCAGCTCGAGGATGATATGTCATAAGAGGTAGAGCCAGTGGCTATTTTGGGTCGTCAGGTCAGGAAGCTGAGGTCAAAGGAGATAGCTTCAGTGAAGGTACAGTGGAAAGGTCAGCCAATGGAGGAGGCTACTTGGGAGACCGAGCGGGAGATGCGGAACATATATCCTCACTTGTTTGAGACTCCAGGTATGTTTCTAGACCCGTTCGAGGATGAACGTTTGTTTAAGAGGGGGAGAATGTAACGAGCCGGTCGGTCGTTACGTAGAATTTGCATTATATTTACTGTTAATGCCTTGTCATAGGTTGTTTATACTGTCCATGATGTATTATAGTTGGTTAGCTCGGGCTTGGAATGATTATAGAAGAAATTAAGACACTTAATCTCTAAAAGTAGCTTTAGAGTTAGAAAAGTGAACTGAGAGTTGACTTATTAGTAAACGACCTCAGAATGCGTATTTTATTGCTCGGATAGCTTCGTTAGGTGATTTGGGACTTAGGAGTGTTTCCGGAATATTTTTGTGATGTCCGGTGTAGAATTAGGCTTGAACTGGCGAAAGTTAATTTTTGGCGAATTCCGGCCGGCAGTGGAAAATAGGCTATTGGGGTCGGAATGGAATTTCGACAGTTGGAACAGGTTCGTAATGTCATTTTGGATATGTCTGCAAAATTTCAGGTCAATCGGAGTTGTTTTGGATAGTTTCGGCGTCGTTGGTGGAATTTAGGAATTTCAAAGTTCGTATGCTTGAATTTGATGTGATTTTGGTGTTTTGATGTTGTTTTTGGTGTTTCGAAGGCTCGACTAAGTTCAAATGATGTTATGGGATGTGTTGGTATATTTGTTGAGATTTTCGAGGGCCTCGGGTGGATTTCGAAAAGTTAACAGATCAATTTAGACTAAAAGGAAAGCTGCTGCATTTTTTCACAGCAGCATGAACAGTAACTCGGGTGAATAGTACTCGGGTGAACAGTACTCGGGTGAGCAGTAAAACGCGTGAACAATATTTAAATAAACCCTCCGCGACCATTAAACCCTTTTATACCATTTTTGACGGGAAAAGAGTTTTGAGGCGATTTTGAAGAGAGGAAATCTTGTTCTTCATTGAGATAAGGATTTTGGACCCTAAAACTCTATTATTTGTGATTAAGGAACAAAATATCTAATTCATGAAAATCAGTAGAAAAAGGTGGAGTTAGAGCTTGAGATTATGAGATCTTCTAAGGATGATTTGAGGGGTCAAACGAACTCCGATTTTCGAGTTCTTTATATGTAAGGACTCGTGAGATGATGTAGAGCATTTTGGTATAAAGTTTGTCGAGTTTTGGGACGCGGTCCCGGGGGTCGGGTTTTGACTGATTTCGGGTATTGTGCTTAAAATCAATATTTTTCAATTGGAATTCATTCCTTTAGAATAATTTGATGATAAAAATCTGAATTTGGTAGATTTGGAGCACTCAGAAGTTGATTCGAGAGGCAAGCATGTTGCAGAGTAGCTTTTCGGGCTCGTTCGAGGTAAGTAATGTCTTTAAATCCTGTCCTGAGGGTATGAAACCCCGGACTTTGCATCCTTTCACGATTTTGGAGTGCACAAATTGGGAATTTGGAAATATATTCCTTTTAGGCGACTATTGAGTTGTGAAATCGCTTTTAAAGCCTATGCTTAATAGTATTGATATATTTTTATTATATTTGGGCTGTAAGCCATGTTTGGGGCCTAGTGTCGATCTGTTTAACCCTTGGGGGCTATTTTACTGATATAACTCACTTGATATGTTATGATTTTTCACTCAGTCCTTCTTGATAATTGTTTTGACACTCATAGTATGTTAATATTATTTCTTGAAAATGAAATACTATTTTTGGGTCGAGAACCCGGTATATGTATGGCCTGGTGGCATATTGAAAGTGTCTGACTGAGTGAGGCCGAGAGCCTATATTGTGAGGATGTTATGATATGAAAGAGACCGAGTGTCTGAGAGTGATTGATGCCATGATTTGGCTTATTTATTGCGCTTGGGCTGAAGGAGCCCCGCCGGAGTCTGTACACACCCCCAGTGAGCCCAGGTACCTACTGAGTGCGAGTGCCGAGTGCCGTGTGATGAGTGATTGGGAGGCATGAGTGATTGTGAGGTGTTGAGTGACTGTTACAGAGAGATGGTGAGGTGCTGAGGGAATATTTACGAGTGATGATTATGGCCCGAGGGGCAGATGTATGATGATATTTTATTGAGTTTTGACCATGATTCACTTCATTTTTCAAACTGATATTTTGAGAGTTTTACCGAGAAATACTGGAAAATATACTTGTTTTAAAGAATTTTACGGAAAATGGTTTGAACTCATATACACTTATTTGAACCGTGGTCTTTTACTGTTCTGTGGATTGGTGTACTTATGCTGTGTGTTTCTTATTCTTCAGACTGTGATTTATTTTCATTACTACTGAGTTGGCGTACTCATCATTACTCCCTGTACCACTGTATACAGATCCAGGTACTAGTGCAGAGCAGTAGCCATATTCGCTTGTTATCAGCAGCATTTACGGGATTTCGAGGTAGTTGTCCAGCGTCCGTAGATTCTTCATTTCCCTTCCTTATCAGTATTAGCATTTGATTCCTAGACATTATTTATGACATTAGCAGAGTTAGTTTTATTTCTTAGATGCTCGTGACCATGTTGACTCCAATCATGGGGGAATTGTTTAGACAGTGGATTATTTTATATTTGTTTAAGGACTTAGGAAATTGTCATAATTGCTATGCTGATATTAAATGATATTGCGATATTTGATTAAAATAAGTGTGTAGTTATGTGATGGTTGGCTAGCCTAGTTCCACGATAGGTGCCATCACGGCCTGTTAGAATTTGGGTTCGTGACACCAAGAAAATCATAGCAATGGTTCATAGGCGGTAACTAGCAAAAGGTTGAGACACAAAAACTTCCCCCAAACCCAGACATTTCATCCTTCGGATGAAAAATGCTTTCACTTCCAGCATTCATTTATTCTTTTCCTTCTCCAACCCCATCTCGTGGTCGCTTTCCATTTTTCTCCAAATCTGTTTCCATGTTGTGAGATACAACAGTAGTAAAATCATTCACATATGTAAAAATAACTGACACTGATGGGAGAGTTGGTAAAGACGCTGGTACAATTTATGAGAAATCTATGAAGTCATTATCAAGTAAGAAATTGGAAATAGAACTGGTAGATAGGTCATCAAAAGTAGGCGATAAAAAATCCACTGATGGATCAGTGTAACCCCAATGTGTAGTCATATCACTTGTAAAATTGGTTGGCAATTCCATTTGTTCTTTTTTATGAAACTTTTCCAACCACTATTTTTTTTATTTCATCAATTCCTATCATCAATTTTTCTTCTAAATTTATTTTTATTTTCTCAAATTGTACCATCATTGTTGCTGCCACCTTCTTTTCCATTTCAACAATTCCACACAATATTTTTTTGCAAGATCATCTCATAACCTTTTTCTATTTCTTGGCCCTTCAGTCTCTCCAATTTTTTTCCATAATTTGTAGCTTATGAATTTTTTAGATTCAACGGTAGATTCAAAACTTGGAAAAATATCAACTTTTCTTTATCAATAACGTAATTGTTGAAAGGGAACCACCAATTTTGAACAATAGATTCATGACGACACCTTTTAATATTGGTATTGATCAGTTTACCAAAATCAATAGGTTGTCTATAATAAAGAGCAAAGAGTATAGAGAGTCTAGGTATATCAACCATAGATAAATCAGCAATTGGAATCAATCTACTGCTTAGGGAAGCAAGTAATGACTTTGCATCCTTTCTTATGTTCTTCTCATTGAGATAAAATTTATTACCGGTTGATGTATAGCTCCAATCAGCATCATAAGGACATAAACATTTCTCTATCAATTTCAAATTAAGATTATTGAGAAGTTTAAGTGTAGCATTATCATCAACTGTAGACAAAGAGAACAACTTGTTAATAGCTATTGGAGAGAAATTTACTGGCCTTCCTAAAACATTAGAAATATTGTTGGTCTCATTCAAATTTTTATAAAACTCTCCAAGGAGGGTGAGGTTGTATGACCCTGATGGTTTTGCAAATTAACTCCATTTAAAATATTTGATGGTCTGCACAATAAATGCTTCTTCCCTCCCATCTTCTTTGTTAATAAACAGTCCCTTTTCTGGAATTTCAGAACGAAAAGAGTTTTCCTTAACCCGATATTCTAAAGATAATTTGGAGTTAAGAGCCATGTGAAAGAGACTTATTTAGACAGAGAAGATGGTGAATATAATAAAAGAAGAGAGAAGAGAACAAGACACGTTGTTAAAGTTACATGGTATAAGAGAAAGAAGATTATTGTCTGATTGTGGTAATAAAGTGTAGAGTAAAATATTGGATTGATTTCGTGTGCCAATCACTCTAACACTTCAAAAATTCATTTTATCTATATATATATATATATATATATTAAAAGATAAAAGTTATGATATATATGAAAAAAAATTAAAAATACAAAGTATATGCAGATGTATTTATTTATGAAAATATGATACTCGTCAATATTTTTTTTAATTTTTTTACCAAAAAGAACGATGTGACATCTCCTACTTTTTAAAATCTTAAGTGCGCTTTCCCACACAATGAACCATGTGTCACGACCCAAAACCGGTCTAGGTCGTGATGGCGTCTAACGGTGGGGTTAGGCAAGCCAACGAACAACAATAACAATGAAAGTGCGGAATACAATAACGACATGGGGCAAGGCCGTAGGAACAAGCTGATCCACAGCTACGCCCAATATATATACAACCCCGACAACTACAACAAGTGTGTGCCAGGACTAGTGTCACAGTGTCAACGGGCGGCTACATAGATACAACTGTAGAAAATACATATACAAAATATACAAGCCGCAGTCAGGAACAAAAGACTGAGCAAAAGGAAACTAGAAGGCTCCGGAGGTGCTGTCAGCAGAACGCCAAGAAGACAGCTCACCGTGTGGAGTGACGCCGCGGTCAGTATCTATCAACAAGCGGACGAACAGACGGACCAGCCTCAGTACCTGCAC